>VDFB02064961.1:0-54448 GCA_007258455.2 Sequoia sempervirens | reverse complement strand
GGGTAGAGGCCATTCTTACACTTCTAATACATATTCACATTTAACACTTGTTACAAATTTTAAAGTCATTAATTGCAAGGGACAGTCTCCTTCATACATTGATTTGATTTGTGATGGACACATTTGGACGGTAGTAACAATAACTTGCAATCTATCAAGACTTGATTACCTTATAACCTATCAAATTCTAGTGATGAAATGATAGATTAATCATAATGTCACCTTGGGATCAAATCACCATGAAAGAACTTCATCCAACATCCTTATGAGTGCAGGTACCACCAAATAGGTATTTTTAAGATCTGTCTTCTTCGAGTGAGGGAAATTCAGGAAGAGAAAAGGAAAACAATACATGTAGTAGGTCTAAAAGAGGGAGATCAACTAGAGGTCAAAATATTAGAAGAAAATTTCGTAAACGCATAGAATTTTTTCTTGCTGAAGGGGGGTCATGTTCTTATGATGATGAGAGCATATGTGACATCGAGGTGCCCTTGAGGTACAAACATCTACGGAAACAATGGGTACCCAGGGAACTTCCTCCAATAAACACTGATTTTTGTGTCAACGAGATGATATATCGCATAGCACCATTGTCATTACATGGTTTGGGCCTATTTTGCATGGACGACATAAAGGTATGTTACGATAAAGTTACTGAATTGATGGAGTATGTCAGACCTTGTTATAGTTACACAGATTGGATGTAGCTAGTTTGATATACACGAAGTATGCATAGGTATGCACTGTGAGAAAATTATATACAACTAAAATATAAGGATCAAAATAAAGGAGTGGTTGTGTACATTGACGGGAGGCCAAAAGCATCAGGGAATATTGCAGGGTTTATAAATGTAATACCCCTCTGTTTTGCTTTCTGGCTAGACAGTGTGTCCTTGTTTGCTTTGAGGTGATTTTTGGTTATTGAGATGCTTTATCATGTGTGTGTTATTTGATCTCTATTTATAGAGCGATAGTTTATTTGTGTGATGCGATGTATCTTATCTGATGCTTTATTTGGCATGTTTTAATTGGTGTAATGATGACTAGTTATTGTAACATGTTATTGCATGAGATAATTGTTTATGATGGAACTGTCAGTCTATGATGAGTGTATTGGTGAAGGGGACAAGATCGCATCACTTGCTTGCGAGTGCCCTACGATTCCACAATTTCCTCTTCACGGTGTGTTTTATTATGTTATATATATGCATGTTTGATATACTTTTTGGTTGCAAGTTGACAGGTACAAGACATCGACTCCACTTGGTTTCACAGGGTTGAGCATGTCCATTGGCCAATGGTATTCGATTGGGAGATAGTAGCTAGGTTTTCCGTGCCAATTCATCACCCTAGTCATTGTGTGTCATCGGGTTTTAGTCGGGTTAAGTTGCTTCTTTTTTGTTCATCTCTCCGTGATTTTATTTAATTTCAAGTGGGAAAAGGTAAATAAATGGCTTTATGTGCTTAAGTTGCTTATTAAATTTATCTAGTCATGATGTTAGAAATATTATGGAATTTATTAATTAATTTAATTTAATTAATAAAATAATATAATCTGGGATTAGATTTATTTTATTGATTAATTAAATTAATTGTGTGGAATTGAATTAAGCTATTCTTTTTGGAATTTTAAAAGTGTTAAATTCTTTGAAAAGAAAATTTTAAAAGTTTAAATGCTTTTTGAAAAGAAATTATTAAAATATTTAAATTCATTTTGAAATAGAAGATTTATAATAAAGTAAATGATTTAAATCTATTTGAAATATAAATTGTGCTTTAAAGTATTAAAATACAAATATTTTGTAAATGCATAAAAATATCTATATTGTTGAAAGATATTTATAATTGGGAAAAAGAAAATATCTGGGATATTTTTAGAGGGCATTGAATTAATTTGGAAAAGAATGGAAGGATTGGGGATTATTCATGCTTGGGGAAAGAAATTTGTTGTGAAGAGGAAATAGGGTTTTCTTATTTTTGGAGGATGCATCTTGGGATTGGAGTGAAGATTTGAAAAGGGTTTTGACAGAATTGGATTTACTCAACACCAGATTCTCCTTCAAGCTTTAAACAAATTTTCTTTGTTTCTTTTATTGTATTGAAAATTTGGTTTTTTTGTTTTGAAAACTTGTTGCAATCATTCTTGAAAACCCAGTTGAAAACTTGAAGACATTTAGATTGTTTGTAGAAAATCAAAACTTGCAAAGGAATCTTCAATTTCAACAATAGGAAATGAAAGAAACAAAATGAAATTTGAAAACCTCCATTTTGGATTTGAAATGGTTCATATTAAATTTGAATTTGGAACCAAGAAATTGTGTTGAGCAATTACTTTTATTGTAAAATTTATGTAGAAAAGTTGCACAATTTGTCTGTAAAATGGGAATTTAGGTATATATATTTATAAATATGTCTGCATATATATATATATATATATACAAACATATGTTATAAATATATTTTGCCATTTTGGAAATTGTTGTTTTAAAAAAAATTATTTTACACAGAAAATTTTCTGGTAAGATTTTGTGCAAGGTAGGGAAGGTTGTTTTATTTTATTTTTTATTAAAAACAAAATTAAAATTAAAATTTTATATGTTGTATTGGGGGGGCCGCAACCCTAGTTGTACACAGTTGCCCCATGGAGGGGCGCTGTTGTGGCAGCACCGACCTCCACAGGGGAGGCTGGGCGCAGCCTTTGGCTGCGTCCCCTCCCTTTTTGGGGCCGCGTGTCAAGGAAAAAAATTCGTTGTTTTTTTATATTTAATTTAATTTTTATTTATTTGTTTTATATTATATATATATAATATAATATATATATATTATATAATAGTTATATATTATATAATATATATATATATTATATATAATAGTTATATATTATATATATATATTATATATAATAGTTATATATTATATAATATATATATATATTATATGTATATATATTTTATTATTATTTAAATATATAATATGTATATTATATGTATATAATATGCATATATTATATATATATATTGTATATATTATGTAATTTTAAATAATTGGATTTGGGAATTTTAATAGTTGATTTTAAATATGTATATTTAAATAATAAGTATATATTTAAATATATATAGATATATTTATATATACATTGAGTATATATTTTTATATGTATATTTAATATACATTTATATTTAAATATAAATTATTCTGAGATGATTATGTTATTATAATAGATGAAAAAAATATATATTGATGTTGTAATAAAATGATTGTATTTAAAAAAAATGATTTTGATCATTTTGGGTAATGAAGTAAAACAGATAATATGCACGTGGTTTAATAGATGAATATTTAAATATGAGAAATGGTTATTTGCTTTAAATGAAATGAAATTTTCTTAGAAAAGCAATTATTAATTATATATAGTTCTTATTGGTTGCAACGAATGTACGCTAAGATTAGTTATTTTCATGAAATGTGTAATCGAGGAATTTAAAATATTGTGTCCTTAATCAAGTTATTGATTTTATTTTAAAATAATATATTTGAAAGGACAAATATTGAAGTTAAACGGAAGGTGTTTAATAGCGAGATTAATTGATTTTGAAATAATTTATTTTGCAAGGGACCAATAGTTATTTTTTTTAAATGATAGGTTATGGATCATAGAAGTAAATGTTATTATTATTTAAGAGCAACTAAGGTTTTTGAAATACTTATTGTTGCAAATATAATTTTACTTGCTTTGGATGTTTGCAAACGATGTATTATTGCTTTGCTTGGATTTGGTAAATCCTAGTTTAATTGATTACATGCAATATGTCATTGCGTTGTTTGGATTTAGGAAATCCTAAAGTAGGTTATTTAATTGTCAAAAGTGTCTTTTTGTTATGTGTTTTCTCTCATTGTCATTGTTGGGAAATTAGAGTGATTTGTTTACGTAAGTCTTCCAAATGGGGTTTTCATTTAATTGCGTGGGTTGTCATAATATGTTAGTCAACCTTTGTTTTTCTTTGGGTAGTGCGTATAGTTGTATCCTGTTGTTTTACCCAGTTTTCACAAACGAGGATGTTTTGTGTCTCCTATGGATTAGGAGTGGTAATATGTTTCGTGCCTCCTGTGGAAGGAGTGGATTATGTGTTTTGTTGCCTCCAGTGTTTGGAGAGGGTTTTGATTTTTGTTGCCTCCAGTGTTTGGAGTGGGTTTTCATTATATGTTCCTCCTAGAGTTGGAGTGATTGTTTATCTTGTTGTATGCACTTTAGCACCTTTGGTGATTGGTTTTGGGTTGGTTTGTTGTCAAGTAGAAGAGCGTCTTTTGTTAGGCGCCAGAGCCCAAAGAGGTAAATTGGGAAACCCTCAGAAGTGGTTTAATCAAGTGATAACTAAATTAATGTACCTTGCTCATGGGCGCAAGGGCTTGTATAGACTTGGGATGGGACGGGAAGGCCTGGAATGGCAAGGTCATCTATCTTGTCTTTACGAGAGGTGTTTGATTCTGCATGAGTGAGTATGGGTGTCGGGATTCGATAGAGGCCACCAGGACAACCCATAGTGGGGGCCAGAGCCTATGAAGATTCCCAGAGGAGATCCCATGTCGAGCTGTGTGATGACACTCTTTCTACGACAATAGTTGGTATTTGGTTTTGTGTGTATGGTCTTCTTATCATACTCAATCTGTTTTATTTCTGGAAGCAATGTGACTTATGTCAGTGATGTTAGAGTTGTACTTGTGTTAATTTGTATGGTTGTGTGGTTCATGTGATTGGTTGTGTCAATGTGAGTTAGCCTGTGTCTAGAGGTTGATGGTCTTGTATAGGATTCCTTGTTACTATCTCCTAGCACGGGGGGTGAGCCTTTAGGTATCACATGGTTAGATGGAATGTGCACCTTAATCCGTTGGGTTTTCTTCTTGTTCGTGTGGATGATATTTCCAGTTGGAGAGCTCGTGGGATCTAGTTTCATTTCTTGCTTTATTCATTTCAGTTGGAATCTTGTAATTTATTACCCCTCATTTGTTATCGAGGTGGAATTGTGTAATATGTAATCATGCTTATTGGATTTACCTCATTCAAGGAATGAGAGTGGAATCGTATTGTAAATTATCGTTAATTGAAAACATGTGGTATCTCTTATGCTTTGATGTAATTTATCATGTTTGGAATGTATGTGTTTATTAATTTATTAAGTGATTAAATGTGATGTTTTCAATTCATGTTTCTTGTTTGGGTTTTAAGTAATCTTAGTCTCATAACCTTAGAGGTCGTTGTCAATAGATAGTGATCTTGCATGTTAATTGTTCTTAAACAAAATAAAAATAAAAATGAGTACGTTTGAGTAGTTAATTGCAACTTCCTCTAGGGTTGCATGGTGGGGCGTTACAATAAATAGTACACGACCTGGGTCAACAAATACGCAACCCAATTGCATATTCGAGGTGCGCAAGGGAAACCGCGTATTTGTATGTGCGATAAAATCGATAACTGCAGGGGAAGAGTTTCTAATTGATTACAATTTGAATCGCTTAGATACAAATACAGTTACTATGGGGGTGGTACGTATTATATACCATTTTACCCAACCTCTAATTAATGACTCCAATAAACCATTTTATTATTATGCTTTTTTTCGTAAGTCTATTGGTTTCATTTTAGTAATGTTTTTTATATTTAATTTTTGTCACAGCAGGACATTGATCGTACGGGGAAGGCTTCAACCCAGACCACAGATCACGATGCATCTTTAGGTGCTTCTACCCAACAGGTTTACCTCATTGTAATTGTACAAATTAGATACAAGCAAATTTTTTTATTATTATGTTTTTTTCATAAGTTTATTGGGTTAATTTCGATAATGTTTTAAATATTCTTGTTGCAGATAGCTGATCGGGGAAAGGCACCAGCAGTAGAGGAGAGCATCCATAGGGTTGAGGTACAGTCACTATTATTGGATGATGACATCGCATATTCAACAAACCCTATCGATATGATAAGGAAGACACACAAAAAATGCAATGAAGAAATCCTTCAATTGTTATTCATAGTGCCTCAAATAGATGAGATAAGAGAGAGGGTTAAAATATTGACTAAGAGAGTACAAACTTGCAAGTAAGTTGTCATGAGGTCTTTAATTATAACATAAGTTCATTCATGGTTTTATAATTTTTAATTTTTTATGTCATGAACTAAATATGTGTTGTTTTTACAGGATTTTTTGCATCCTTATGATGTTGTTGCCAATGATTAAGGTATTGCAGGTGCTGCCTGCAGAGTAGGGGTTGGTACAAGTGTCCATCTTGATCTTCCTGCACATACATCACATGATCATCTGACCCCATCATTTGTGCCTATATTGTCGACTAAAATGTCAGCAACACATAGCATGCACGCATCAGGTAGTACTGGTGATGCAGAGGCCACTAGTGCTGGTGATGTTTTAGCAGCATTTCCTGGATCTTCCCATATTACTAGTACAGGAAGATTGCTAGTCACATTTGTGGTGACCGAGGATTTCGTTCCCACAAAGATAGAGAATGTCCCAGGTAATTTAAAATGTTTTAATTATTATTATATATAATCCAATTGAAATTTACTTATTGATCACTCTTTTTAGACTAATGATCCCATGATCATTTTGCAGGAAATGATGTTTTTTATAAACATCTAGGTGATATAACATTGGAGCTCTTCGGACCCACCATACGTACACGATGGAGTTCCCAAAATCAAGATTTAAAGGATGAGCTCATTAACCATTTAGTTGTGTTGTTCGGTGATAAAACATTTAACCGAATGAAGGTCCTTAAGAAAGCTGGTACATATCTAAAGTATGTGACAGACCAATATAGGTCACATTTAGAGAAGAAAAAAAAGTACGAGCGTCCCCCCATGATTCTAGAGAGGGAGTGGAAGGACCTGGTGTTGGATGGAAAGGAGAAGGCTGAAAAGAAAAAAGGAAAGACACCACCAGGCCAAGGAAGGTATGTGATACTATCAATAATGTAATTATATACTGATTACTATTTGTTTTTACATAATCTAACGTATTTCAAACTTTTCATAGGTTGCCTAACACATTGAAGGAAACAAATTCAAGACTAGATAAACACGGGCAACACAAACTTGGCTCTGGTGGTTATATGAAATTATCTGCAAGAATTGTAAGTATCAATAAATGAAATATTGCATCCAAATAATAAATTGCAAACAATTTTGGTTTTATCACACCATAGAAGCAAAATTCATGATCTTATGCAAAAATGGAGGGCTTTGAATTCAACAGAGCGCCACAAAAGAGGAAATGAAGATTGGCTTCCAACATGGCTATGAAGCTGTGGCTGAACACCTAAGAGTCTTGACTGGGCAAACACAATATTCCACTGCATCCGACATGCAGGTAAATAAACTCAATAAAGTTTATTTAAAATTGAATACTTGTGAAATCTATTCAATATTAATTTCCACCATAAAGTAATTATGTTCCTATTTTTTTAAACAAACAGACAATGATAATACTACACCTGACATTGGAATGCAGCCTGGTGAGGGTGGAGCACAACCTACAGATGAAGGTCATGGTGTGCATCCCAGTACTTGATGTATTCATGTGCTATATAAAACGCAGTATGGATTAATACAATTAAACATATTTAATTGTTATTGGTGTATTAATTAATGTAACCTTTCGTGTTTCAACTTTAGAATAGGGCATGATGAATATATTCAAACATAGTCCCGAGGGTTAGAAGATCGAGAGTGCAGATGTAGCCCCATAGTGAAAGGACCACTCTAATGTTCTTTAAACATATTTAATTACAATTGGTGTATTCATTAATGTAACCTTTAGGTGTTTCAACTCGAGGAGAAGGATTTAGAGGGTGTTCAACATGTTGAGCATGAGGCTATCTGACAGGTCGGGGAACACTGATGTGGCCCATTAGGTAAAGAGAACCACTCTAATGTTCTTTTTAATTAATAAAATACTTGTAACAATAACTCTCAAACTATCAATTTAACATTTATTTGTTAGCTACCGTAAATTACAGAAGTGGCCTCCACGATAGAGTGATCAGTGCAACTGGTACATTAAGATCATGAGTAGAGGGAAAACAACTAAAGGGGGACATATATTGATTTAGAAAACGATACTCCACTTCAACTTTATGTAGCTTTAAAAAAGAAACAAAAAAAAAGTGATTGTAATCATATCATGACAACCATATTTTGATAATATGTAAAAACTGAAAGAATGAATATTATATATTAATGAATGAATGTGAATATGTTAATTAATGAATGTTATATGTTAATGAATGAATGGATGAATGAATTTTATATATTTATTAATGGATGAATCAATGATTAATGTTATGATGGTTATGTAGAGGTGAGTGATGTGAGGGAGGGGGAGGGGCCAAATGAGCTTCCACCATCACGTGGTTGGCCCTGTTAAGTAGAGAATATTAAACTATTCTCGAAAAAAGAGAAGCTCAATCCAACTACATGCAAGTATCTTTTTAATTCCTCTATCTTTCATCAATCTCTTTACTATTTGAACCTCGTACAGATGTTTTACATGAAGAACCCATTATTGTGAAATGTGCCTCTAGTTGAGTAAACTGAATCCATTCTCTACATCATAATTTCAAGTTGTTTCCATTCCAATGTTTTGAGTTTAGTTTGTTTGTATGGATTTTTATGAATACCACATTGTGTTGTGTGTGGATTTAGTTTCAAAGCTCTGTTTCTTTTGTTTTTAGTGGTGACATAACTCTAAAATTTGACTTTTTGTGCATAACAGGTTAGTGGAAAAATTGACAGCTCTGAAGGGTTTAGAGGCTCGATTGAGATAGATACACGGATATTTGGATCTTTTTGTTGATGGGAGGCTTCCACTTAACCATGAAATTTTATACCATCTGCAAGTATGCAAAAATTTCTCTACTTGCATTCATTCAACTTATTGTCTTCCTCTCAAATTTATGCATTCATGTGTCATTTGAGAGGGTAACTCCATAAAGGTTTTGTCACAATTGAAGAATAATTCATTAGCTTATGTCCATCATGAAAATAACAAGGGTTATTATGGGGAAATTTGATAGGAAATGAGTAAATCCCAGAGTATGCTACATGCCTTCATACTACAACCTTGTTCATGATAGAAGATTCTTGTTTTGTGACATGGAAATAATACATTAAGTGATTGACAGACCAAGGATAGTGAACTATGTAGGAATAAGTGATTGAGAGTGAGTAGGGGAAGCTTCTTTAGATGATCAACTAGATGATCAAACCACCAACTTAGCACAACTCTCTCAAATACTCTTTAAGTGGACCTTTCCAATCCACTATTCCTTCAAGGAAAAGACCCAACTCACCTAGGGTTCTTGTACTCTCACAACCAAGAGGGTTTGTAACCACTTAGATCATGTCAAATAGGACCAAACCAAAACTTAACACCCTTATTTTCACTTAGGAAACTCCATTTAATCATTGCTCTAACCTTTAGGCCTCTTTACCCTTTTAACCCTTGTAGCCCTGCCTGGTAGGACAGTCAGAATAAAATCCACATACAAGCATGTACCAGGCCCAAACCACTGAACTTAGATAGGTATTATATTCCCCTACAAGGCCTCAAAACCTTCCTTCATGAAAGTGAATAGAAAAAGAGAAATGGACCAAAACAACGCTGCTCCAAGAGGCCTAATTGGTTGGCTACAACAGGATAGTTGACTATCTTGTGGATAGCCTTGTGTTGTGTGTACTTCTTCCTCCTATCTTTTCTTTTTTTCACATCTAAATTCGTTGCAACAATAAACAAGCATGGATTCAAATGTTCTAGTTCCTCTTCTAATTCCATTTAATTGCCATAAATGGAAAAATAAGGTTCAAATAATACTAAAGAACAAGAGGTTATATAGAGTTAAAATGGGGGTAGAAAAAAATGTATAGATGAAAGTGCTAAAGTTAAGTGGTTCAACAAGGGTAATCAAGCTTTTGGATTCTTATTTTATATTGAAGCAGCACAGGCCACCTTCTGACTTGAGTTCATAAACTGTATTGATGAGTATATTTTCTTCCAATCTTTGGACCGTGAACAAATAAGTAGCATTGTGAGATTACAGGTATGTAGATCATTTATTTTTTTGAAAAAAATATCATTTATAAAGTACAAACAAAGCTAGAAAATTTGTCTGATTAGTTAATAAATTGGTAGATGTTGTCTTTGTCTTCCTCCATTTATTGATGAGATGAACCTATGGGAAGATCTACTAAAATGTCATAGGACACAAGGTGTTCATACCCATGGCAGACTTCAACTGGATAATGTGTCTTATCTTGCTCCATTTATTCATGAGATAAACTTATTAGAAGAGCTACTAGAATCTCATAGGGAGTAAGATGTTCATACCCATAGCAAACCTCAAATGGAAAAAGTGTCTTATCTTGGTCCATTTGTTCACGAGATGAACCCTACTAGAATCTCATAGAGAGCAAGTTGTTCATACACATAGCATACCTCAAATGGAGAATGTCCTATAGATACATGGATAGCTCTAATCTAGGTAGTTTGAATGTATGGAGATATGTGTCCCAATGCTTATTTAATTGATGATAGATGAGAAGAGGATGAAACAAGAAGAGATTAACTACTTCAGTTTGACCATTAGTTTGCCAATGAAAGGATATAAAAAATATCAGCTGACAGCCTAAAGGCTTCTACAAAGTTTTCCAAAATTGAAAGAAATTAGGAGACACAATTAGAAACAATTGTGATTTTTAAGCCAAAGTAACATCATATATGCTGGAAAAAAAACATAGTTTTAGACACAAATAGTTTTGTTTCATGGAATAAAATAGACATCTTAGAAAGATGACATACAACAACAAAAATATATCATTCTTAAAGAAGTAATTATGGGTAGTCCACTAATAAAGTCTATGGCGATAGATTGGAAAGAAATAAGATATTGAGATTGGAAAAGTATTCCAGGATAATTTAAGAATTTTTGTGATATGTAAAGTACAATGGATATTCCATATGATAGTCATCAACAAACAAACTTTAGCTTGAGAGAACCATAAGATTGATTTTATTTTAGCAAGAAAAAAAAGGAGATGTAGGAAAACAGAGAGAAGCGATTCCATCAAAGAGCAACACCAATATATTCTAGAGAAACCCACTTGTAGGTAAAAACTCTAGCAAATGTGAGCACTTAATCACTTAGAATCCTTCAAATGGAACTTGCAACTGTTCTAAGCCTCTAAGGTGTGCATTGACAATACAAACCAACTATAGTCTATCCTCTATGACCTCTCAAATTTCTCAAAACCTCACAACCCTGCTAAAAAACTTGAACCATCACTAGGAACTTAGGAAGCTTGAAAATTGCCACTCTAAACTCCTTCAAAATGCTCTCCTTTCATGGGAAATTCAAGCTTACAATGACCATATAAAGCATTACAATGATTTAGGAAGCTGAAAAATATTGAAGAAAACCATCAAATGAATAATCATCCAAAAGCAAGTTGACATGTAACACCAATCTCACACAAATCAAATTAACAACTTTTTATAAGCTTGTGATTTTTTTTTTACCATGATATTTTTCAAATTGCTATAGTGAATTCACTTCCATTACCTATTGCAACCAATGAAATCACCACAAAGACCAAAATAAATCCTTTTTTGAAGCTTCTCTCTTTTTCCAAAGCTTGCACATCGATGTCCTATATCATCTAATGCACACTTTAGTGTCCAAGAGCCTATCACCTATTCAAATATATCTTCAAACATGCCATGGAGAACAAAAATGAATCCTTTTATAGATCACAAATCCCCAAAATAGAGTACTTCATCCTCAAAAGCTATAGATAGTCAATGCACGAAAGAGGATGAATCCCTCAATTGATTGCACAACTACCATCTTTCCTTGTACCACAAGGAAAATATTAGACAAAATCTAGAACATTTTTGTCTCTAGTTATCCATGTGATGAGATGATAAAGTGTTTGACCATGGAGTAACTTGATCAACATTAGTTTTCTTTGAGGAGGATGATTCTTGTGTTTCAACTTAACATTTTCTCATGAAGATTTAGGAACTCACTATACTTCTCTTTCTTACCTCTATAAGCATTAAAATGAAGCTTATTCCACTCTTCATGAGATTCTAGTTGTTTTCCCTTCTATAGAACACTGTTTCTCAATCATACACACAGTAGTTGCCGAAAAAAACACCATAGACATCCAAAGGAGAAACATCTAGAAACATCTACCACTAGAGCATTTCCAACCATAATATTTGAAAAAACTCCCCCTTCCATTATGTTATGATGGATGTCCATACCCTGTTCCAAAGCTCCCCTTTTGGCACAAGAAGGGAGGATGCTCACAAAGGTTGTCGAATTTGGCTTTACACCAACCAATTACATTTGCTTTAAAATTTCTAAAGCCTTTTGAACAAATCTATTTTGTGCATATCCTGCAATCATTGTAGTCCATGAGATGACATTTCTTTGAGGCATTCTATCAAACAGTTCGCGTGCCTTGTCTATGCTTCAACATTTTTCATACATGTCTAATAGGGAAATTGCAACTACAACTGATGAAAATCCTCTATCCTTTATGTTTTGATGGATGTCCATACCCTATTACAAAGCTCCCCTTTTGGAACAAGAAAGGAGGATGTTGGAAAAGGTTGTCGAATTTGGCTTTACACCAGCCAATTACATTTTTCTAGACTAGAATGTTTGCAAATGGAATACTTAAAAAAAAAAAAAAATTGCACAGTTTCGTCGAAATTTCGACGAACACGTCCGACGAAACCTCAAAAATGACCGACGAAATTGTTGTACATCCAACGAAATTTCCAACGTTATGACATGCCCCTTTCGTCACTCTTTTGATGATTTTCTGGTGGTGTTCCGACGTTTTGGCTGATTTGTCTCGCTTGTTTTCTAGCTAACTTCCGTCATTAGATCGACACATGGTTCGTCAGAAGTTCAAAGAACACCCAATCACCTTTACCATGGTGACTATCGACGAAGTCACATCGTGAGTTTGATGTTTCAAGGTTTATCGGAAAAGCGACGAAAAGTATTGTAGTGGTTTTTCAGTGATCCGACAATAGTAGAAAAATCCAATGAGAAAGATAATATTTGAAAGGATAATTTGAGAAATAGACTACTTGATCTTGTGGATTTTGTTAAAAATATGTATTCATTCATTTAATTCACTGATTGGAGAAGCGATAAGAGATATCATGGACAATAGGCTTATGAATGCAGATTAAGATTGGAGTTGATTGAAAATTCATTGATTCATCCACAACATGGTTTTAAATGTTAAAGAATAAATTGAATGATTTTCTCCAAAATATTATACTTCCATGAGAGCAACTTAAACTAAATGGTAAAAATATTGAATAATTGTAAGTAAATTATACACCACGTGGTTAGGAAAAAAGAGGAAATACTACCTTGATAAATTTAAGACCACTCATGATTATTAGAAAAAGGCCTACATAGGGGTGAATATACTTAGATATTAAATATTATCATAGCTCAATTAATGACTAACTCGCATTGGCTTAGTGTAGAGAAAAGAGGACACACGAAGAATATGATGAGAGTGTTCGTGTCTTTTGTATAGTTGGGGTGGTTGAATAGTAAAAAACACTTTATTTAAAGTGTGAATCTTAAAGTATATTTAAGCCAATTATACAAGTACTTTAGTGGTACCTTCCTTATACGATTTATATAAAAGGAAGATGTTTGGAGAAAGAGGGAGTTCATAATAAAATAAATAAATAATAATAAATTAACAATTAAAAACTTAAATCATAGGGTTTGTTATCCCATAGATTATATTTGATCTTGTGAATAATAAAAATATTTTATTCTATTTTATATTCTTTTCATTAAATTTTTTTATTATGTTGCTATATCAGGATTCAATTGCATGTTTTTTTAGGAAAACTCATTAACCCATACTTCATGAGTATTGGTTCACATGAACCCATCTCTCATTAGCTTGAATGGTGCACTTCACACTCATTGCATCTAGGTGACACTCATTGGGGTGAAGCATCAAGACAAGTCCTAGGAAGTCATCCATTCTAGTACTAGTACTCCAACTCAAACACACTCAACTATGGAGTTTTCTCCAAAATCAATCCCACTCAGGTTGCTTCCTTATTTGTAAAACAGTCAAGTATTGTGCCTTATTAACTATTCAATATAAAGGACCCATAGCTCATCCATTGATAACTAGGAGGTGTTTTTTCATAGTGTATTAAATTACATAGTTATATTAAAGGATTCAACTACATGGAGCTACAAAAGAAATTATTTCAAAGTAGAAAAAAATTAATGGCATGGTTTTTTTAATTATCATTTATTTTCCCATTTGTGGATGTGAACACACCAAAGATAGGATAAAGTCCAAATGGCCAATCAAGGGATTTTCTCATTATTTCAATATATTTTTATTGATTTGAGGACCTCAATACTTTCAAAAGGCCAAATAGTTAAATGAAATAATAAACTCACCAATATAAGCATTACATAGGTTTTAGATGAGTGAAATATTGAATACTAGTGGAATATAGCAAATAACAAATATTTTAAGATTTTGATAATTCATGAACACTAATTTAGAGGGTCGTTCTTAAATCACATTCAATTCAATGGTCATATGTAGGTAAATTTTGTTCAATAAAAGTAGGAATAATATTTACCACTTATTAATAAGGATGAGGTGTATTATTTCTATTGATTATTTCACTATTGAAGAGTGTGATAATTAGTAGAGTGAATTTAGAGCAATGAAAAGGAATTAAAATATAGAAAAGTTGAAAGGTCATTTGGCAAGGGAGCATAGTCAAAAGTGTAAGAAACTAGAAAAATAAATTATACATCCCAAGAAGAATTAGTATAATTTGATTTTATAGTTGGTTAAAGTTGTGAAGATTAGTAGTCCCTTTTTAAAGGATTTATTTTTATTTTTATTGGATTAATTATTTTCATTCATGGTTTTAAATTAGGTTTAAAGTTAATTATGAATCATCTTTGATTTATTATTAATATTCACATAACTTCATTATTATATTATGAATGATTAAATTTTTATACAATAATATAGATTGTTATGATTTTGATTTTTTATCTACTCTTTTCTTCCAAATAAAATATTGCATACTATGCATTTTTTAAATTATATTATTTGCTTCAAATTATTATATGTTATTTTTATCATACAAATTTATAGGGCTTATTTTTCATACATCCCCAAAGTTGAATATGTTTGGTTTTTCTAAATGACATTATTAATATATTTTATGACACAATGTCAATACAAAATGATAATTAGGTATTTTCTTAAGTCTAAAACTTGTCAAGCCTTATAAGAATCCTTTAGAGCCATCCCAAGAGTAGCAAAATGATAATAGTAAAACTAAATTCATTCATAGATAAATATTCTACAAATCACAAGCAATATCAAATCAAGCATTATAATTGGACACCAGACAAACCCTTGCTTCTTTTCTAAAATAGATCATCTATAATGATCATATTGAATGATTTTATAATTTCTTGAAGAAACTAAAATAATTTGTAAGTATCAAAATTGATTTAAAATAAATTAGAAAAATCTACGAATAATGATTTTATAATGGTTAATAGGTGAATAAATTACTTGATAAATGAATATTAATATTGTTCTCAATGCATTATTAAATCAAACTTCACAAGTAATTTACCATGACAAGCCATTATTAGTGAGGTACAATCCACATGGCTCACCCATAATTTCAATGGAAATTAGGACTTGATAAAATATTTAAATGTCAATTTTTTTTTTTTACATTGTACAACTTTTCATTATAATAATGAGTACCCTAACTTATGTAGGAGCTAAAAATTAGCTCTATCCCATGATCACCTAGAAAAATAATGAAAACCTTCTACAAGGTGTGATGAAGTAGGTCAAATATTAAATGATTGGTGTCATTATTAAATGGTATAAGCCATCATTAAATGATTGGTGTCATTATCAAATGACATAAGCCATCATTAAATGATTGGCGTCATTATCAAATGACGTAAGCCATCATTAAATGACTGGTGTCATTATCAAATGGCATAAGCCATCATTAAATGACCTAAGACTCTAATATTTAATAAAATTTAAAAAACTAAAATCTTATCTAAACAAATTAAATATTCCTAGGACCTAAGTGGACTTAACATGTAAATAGGACCCCACTAAGTAACTAGTTAGGAAAAATACCTATTTACATCAACGCCCCCCCTTAAGTGCAACTTAGGGAGAATCAATTATTATGCATATGATGCAAGTATGTAATGATGGGTCCTGGCTATGAGGCCATTTTAGGTACCCATGTACAAATACAAATGAAATCTATCACAAGTAGAGAAAAGGAGAAAAACCACATGAGAAAAAATCCCTCTCCAAAAGAGAGAAAAGATACAAACAAGGATGATGTATAGATGACTCAATGATACCTCCCAAGGACTACATCCCTCATGAATATACAATCAATGTCCCCCCATAATGTCACATCTCGATTTTCCTTACATAAGCCTTATTTGATAATAAATGAAACTAGATGAGACCAATGGGCAATGTGTTTGAAGCATATATTAATGCGTTTTCATGGATGATGAATTAGATGTTATATTTAAAATGCATGCTATTGTGATTAAAATAATAATGAATTATTATGATACAATATTTTGATTATTTATTATGGTTTTATGAGCTAACCTATTGATGATATAATGAGCACAAATGAGTGCAGGAACAAGTTGAAGGTGAGAACATGGTTGAGGTAGAGATGACCTAGTTGCCTAGAAATAGTCGGCATGCTGAAAATCCTATGCACACACTCATGTAGTTGCATTCATCTTGCATTGTGAATGATTATGTTATGCATAGTATTATCATGAGTATGTCATTTCCTATTGTATGTTATGATTTAAATAATGACTATGTCTTATGATTGTTTTGTTTGTGAAAATTAATTTTATTGGGAAAATAAAATATTTTATTTTTAAATGTTTGACAATGATAAATATTATAATTTATATATATATATATATTTATTTATATATAATAACAATATCATTATTTATATATATGAATATATAAATGGCTTACTATTAAAAAGAAAACAAAATTAAATAAAACAAGTTTTAAATTCAAATGATCTACATGATAAATCATGTGGTCTTGGCATGATGAGAAAGTTTAGTTCTAAAAATAAAAAAGATATCCAACTAGAGTTGAACAATTGATTGGAAATATGAAAATCATTAAAAACAGAGCTCAACGAAGGAGAAAGGATGACTATTTTTATATCATTACTGGTAGCGACTGAGGAGGATTGGATCATAGTATCTGAGCATAGTTGAGGAGTAAGCACATAGAGCAGGAGACTAGGTATTAACCTATTACTGTTGTTTGTAACATGGCTTATGAATGCATGGTAAAGGCTTAAATGGAACCAAATATGCATGTTTAAATGATGAATTGTGGGTTTTGAAAGAAATTTTTGTTTGTATCATAACATGTATACAGTTCTTTGTATCAACTAGTATAATGTATTGTTATGTACCTGTGCATACATAACAAAATTGTATGTCGACCTTAATGCCTCAATATATGGCATCGATCTACCTGTAACTTTTCATGGAAATTATATATATGTCTCTTGTTCTTGAAATTTGAAGATTAGTGGCATAAATCTACGTAGCTTAAATATACAGGTCTTTGTGCTTTTTGGATCAAAATTGTAAGTCATATTGGCTTTGCTTTGTATTTGCAAGATCTAACTCCACATCCTGTTGTAAGTTATCATTCCAATATATTCATTATGTATATGAAATTATCTAGTCATGACCTCAATCTTCATAAATAATTTTGACCTAGAACCATAGGTTTTACCTTTGTGTTGTTGTTGGGTTTTTTCTCTTATTGGAAATTTGAGACCTATGGCTATTGTGGTACTAGTGAAGAAACTACTCAAGTGGGTGTTAAATTTGTTTTATAATGTGCTTGCCTTACTGTTCCACATGTGCTTATGCTCTATTCTTTGGGTTTTGTGGATTTTATTTTTGTTATTTAGAATGTATTTGTTGTTGGAAACTTAATAATTTTTAAAGAACTATATATGGTGAATATGGTAGAAATTGGTAGGGTGGGTTTGGTTATTGATGGGCTCGTATCAATTCACTTGTAGCAGTTGAAACCATAGAATCAACCATGTTTTCAGAAATATCCATGGTTTTTATAAGAACCCGTACATTGATTATTACATATAATGCATAAGTAATAGTTATGCATATCAATTTTAATATATATATGGTATGAGTTTATTATACCCGAATTAATGAATAGATTGTGACTATAACCATATATCAATTTCTTTGTTTTTGTTATAAAACCACTATGCTATTCTATAGTCTCAACCATTTTAAACAGTAGTATATATATAAATATAGTGTATTTTCCATGAAGTTAATATTAGTAAACATTTTATTTCTACTGTGATGATTTCATAGTAAAACTGTAAAACTGAATGTATGAAAGTGTCATTTAATTATTAAGGATTTGATTCTTTTATTTCTAATCAACATATGTTATGAATTGGTTTCTTATGGATTTAACTTGAATGACATAAAATATTAATTAGCATTGTATATATATTAAATATTGCATGAATATGAGAAATATCATTAGTTACAGAGAAAATTGTATGTCAATAATCAAATTGCATGTTAATTATACACTTAATTTTCATTATGCATGAAAGGATTGAAATAACAAAAGACCAAGTCATATAATCATTTTGCATGAAAAGAAAAGGGTTATTTATTTTTATGATCATTGAATATTTTCATGTTATATTGTCTTCATGAGAGAAGTATTTTTCTTCTATATGTGATTTAGATTTACCTTTCCAGATGGGTGTTAAATATGGACTAATAGAGGGGAGTAGATTTTCTTTTCCAAATCTACCTACTATTTATGGTTTAATGGCTTTGGCTAAAGCTATGTGTACCATTGAAATAAATGGATGTTATTTAATTCTCTTTGTCACATCTTGATAGTAGTGAATAACATGTTCATATATGAAATGCATATAGATATATCAGGTTGCACCAGATTCCATCCTATTGGTCATTTCCAGGTTGCTAGGCTTCTCATGCAGGGTCAGGTATTCTTCATGCTAGGAAGAATTTTTGGGAAGCGTAAGCTTCATGGTTGGGTGGAAAATTACCTGATCCATGTTCTCATCTCTTGGTTTACGAATGATTTTTGGGGTTAGTGGCAGCTGGAGGCTCTAGTGATTATGTTTCTTTTATATCTTTACTCATATTGTTATGACTAGATGGGCATGAGATCCTGAGTCATATTTTTGCATAAATTATATCTTCTACTCTATAATAATTGACTAGATAGTACTTCATGTGATGATGTACCTTATTTTTATATTTATGAAAAAATGAGTTATTATTTATATTCGTAAGATAGTTTGGGGTTTCAAACCTTACACATAAGAGGGAAAGAGAGAGACTATGTAGCACCCCATAATGTGTAATCTCCTACAAAAATGGTAAGTTCCTGAAGACAAAACATGATCAATGTCGACAAGCAACTTGTCTCCCTTTCAAAAGAAACAAAACCAAGTACAAATACATGAATGCTTCCCATTTTGAATAGGAATTGAAAGAAATATGCATAAACATGTATTATGATATCTCTAAAAGATGCTCATGTGTCACCTTTTCCATGGTAGATGATGATTCCAAAATCAAATTAGGTACATGCCCAATCAATGAAGAAGGTGACAAAACAAGACTATGTGGAAACTAATGTTGAACAAGATCCAAAGACAATGATGGTTTGACAAAAAATGTGCAATGAATATCATCAAAGAGGAGAGATAACCCCTCAAATGTGTCCAAATCTAAAATGTGAGGTCCTCCACAAATAAGGATGCAATGCTTAATAAATAGGAATCCCAATTAGGAAAACAATTAGATACCTATTGGAATAAATCACATAAGTTCTCAATGAATAACCAATATAAGATGAATGGTCCTGTTGAACAAAAATGATGGGAGCCTCAATTAATGATTCTAAAAAAGGAATCACTGAGGATGAAGGATCAACAACTGTCTCTAAAGGAGGAATATCTAAAGAAGCCTCATCACCCTCATTTGAAGATTCAAAGTATTCCAAATCTTCACAATATCAAATAGTATCATAATAACAGGTTATCCATTTTGAAAAATGAAGAGGCACAAAAAAATCTAAAACATGATCACCTAGGAATGGTTGAGTATTAGGATCTCCATATATCTCCCAAATTTTAGTCCAAAGAGTATGTAGATGCTCAAAATGAATAATAGCATTCAAAATTCCATCAACAACATTTATTGCAATAACTCCTAAGACACGATCCCTTTTGTATTTCCAATAAAATTTCTTACCATTAGTACCAGGAAGGGGAAGAAGACCATACAATGTGGTGATAAATGAAGCCAACGAAGATGTCTTATGATGCCATCTCTTCATTATTTATAGTTTCCCATTTTCAAAATAATCATAGAAGGATGAAATGAAAACCCCATAATGAACCATGATAAATCTCCAAAATTAGAAAGGTTGAAATCTTCAACAAAAATTAGAAACCTCAAATGTGATGTATACTGCAAATGAAGCCTTCCCCAAAAGACAGGGCCTCTCCAAGAGTCATGATGTCCAAGTAATCAGTCACAAAATTTCCAAATGTGAAAAATAATGAATAAAATACACCTGGGACTAAATTTGTAAAAAGTGCATGGGCACAATGATAAAAATCCTCGATAACTTTCCAATGCTGCAAAAAACACAAAAAAATGCAGATCTAGGAAAAAAGTTATGATCTTGGAGGTCCAAATAGGAAATTTAAATTCAAACAAAAATAAAATATCCTAGGATTAAAATCTGATAATAATACCTGCACCACTAGAAATTTCTCGAAACTAGTTTTCCAACGATATCTTATTTTTGAAAATTTGATACTTGAGTCAAAAGTTATGGAGATTTTAAGAAAATTGCCCAATTAAGGCTTGAGGAGCCAAAATTTAGCCCCTTAAGGGCTGGTGGACTAGGTTGAGAGATAATATGATGGTTGTTTAACTATCAAATTTAACATAGTCCTCTGTGACAATTATTTGGTTGTCAAATTTAAGATAGTCTCCCAAAAAATTTAAAAATCACCAAAAGTAAAATTTCATCAAAATATGAAGCATTTTATATGAAAATGGGGGTTTCTGGACCTTTCAGATGCAATGGAAGGGTCGATTTTGGCCTTACATGCTTCAAAAAATTAGCTACATCATGGATCTGGTAACCAACTACCAACTTCAAATCCTTGTAGATTTGGAAAAAATATGTTGGATTTTTACGAAACAAAAACTAATCTTGACTTTGTCAAACACCTTGGAAACAATGGTGAGATAAAATTACCTCCAACATGTGCCAAAAATAACTTGCAATAGAAACTCACAAAGAGAAAACTCCAAAACTAGTGTTTTTTCAAGTTTTTTTGATTCCCCAACTCACCACAGGGTGCAAGAGAAGAGCATACTCAAAATTACTAAACTCACCAAGATATCTCACTGAAAATAACTTTACCCTCAAATGAGAAGGAATTTTCAAGGCCATGCTTTGATACCAAAGAGGAGCTGAAAATTAGCTCTATCTGAGGACCACCTACAAAAACAATGAAAACCTTTTATAAGAGAGTATGCAAGAAATGAGATTTCTTGATATTAAGATCTATCAAATATGATGATGAGATATATTAAAAAAGTGTACAATAACCTTTATTATATAGACAAGGTGTGATTCAAAGTACCAAACATTAAATGATTGGTGCCATTATTAAATGATATAAGCCATCATTAAATGACTAGGACTCTAATATATAATAAAAGCTAAAAAGATAAAATCTTATCTAAACAACTTAAATATGCCTAGGACCTAAGTGGACTTAACATGTTAATAAAACCCCACTAAGTAACTAGCTAGAAAAAGGACCTATTTACACAACTTAGTCATGCATTTCAAAAAATCAACCATAATTATCTAATATCATTTAATCTTGTTGAACACCCAAAATACTAAGAGGGGCATGAATAAGTATTCTTAATAAATTAAACATTCATTCAATGCATCACATTAAACTTGGAGTAATGGATATGAACATAGAAATCATGCATCACATCAAAGAACACAAAAATACCAAATTTACGTGGAAATCCCAAAAGGGCAAAAACCATGGTGAGGATTAGCTCCCAATATAGATATTGTAACTAGTTAAAAAGTTTGATACAATTGGTGGAATCACTATCCAAGGACTCACTGTCCATAGCAAGGAAAGGCTCACTACCCAAAATAGAAAGAGATAGAAGAAAGGTGGGTCACTGTCAAAATTGAACTGCTAATAATGCATCTAACCTACGTTGAAGATATAGTTCCATTGAAGCTCAGAATACTAACTTAACACACTTCATTCTTCACCTAAAAAATAATTCACACTTCTCTACTTTGAATTTTGCACACACTTAATTATCTTGCATCTATCTTACACTTTCTCACAAGGAATTAACCTTGTATATATATCGCAACAAACCAAAACATAAATTAGGTCAACCTAATTGATGTATCATGCAATACTTCATCTTGTCAACTCAAAACTCAACCATACACACCTTTTGAAGGGAACCAAAACATATAACACATTAATATAGGTTGGAATGACCTATAATTATTCCCATAGTTCCACTCCAAAATCTACTCATCTCTGCATATCTCAAAATACTTAGGTCGGCACCACTAGTGAAGTAATAATAGAATGAACCATATGTTCACTCACAACTTGAAATGCGAACAACCAAAAAACTTTCCACTTAGAGAAACCATACTATAGGAATCCTCAAATACTTATGCAAATCCACATAACAAAATGTTCATCTTTCATGGAATGCAAAGCATTCCAATCATACACTCTATCATAGTTACATTGGTATTTCCAAACCGATACTTTGTCACTATTGTCTTTGATTGTGGAAGACATTAGATCATGAAACTTTGGATTTAGAGTCTTCCAACATACACCATCATTTCCTTAAAATGACATAACCAATTCTTCATGGTGGAGCACTACAAACCAAAAGACTAGTTCTCTGAACACTAATAAACTATACTCTTGAAATTAGGAAAATATCCAAATCATTTGGTCTTCTTCGTACCAACAATTCTACATATATTCAATAGGTTATCATCAGTGACAATCACCATATATTATTATTCTCATCAATATTCATCAATCTCCATACTCAATTATCTCTTCACACTATACATCAATGATAACATCTATAGCATACATAAGCTTCCATCAATCTCCATATCCAACCATCTCCATACCGTTGACATCATTGACAACACTTGTAGCATACTTGCAACAATCTCCCCCTTTGTCATTGATGGCAACACTACTCAAACTTTCAATCTTCTCCAATATTCTCCCCATTTGACATCAAGGGAAAAGGGGCCCTTACTATTAAATTTTTCAAATTTCTATTGTTCTCCCTTTTTGAAGATATATATTTGTATGTACATGGGAATAACTCCCCCTTACTGCTTCATTCCTATACTCATCTCTTCTCCAAAGAAATTGACCAAAAATGTACATTGCAAAACTCTCTAATACATCTGCATATGTACATTGTAATATGAAAATCTATCTATATAAAACAAAAGTGCACAACTTAGCTTGTGGAGGGAAAATATCCCTAATTGAACACCTTTAATTTTGTAACATGTGGCTCTAGATCCTTATTTTTTGTCTCCCATTCCTTCTTAGCAAAGATAATTATTCCACATAGATTTTCAAACTTCAAATGGAGATCTTCACCTTCTTCCGGAGAGCTAGGTATTGGATTTTGTTGTAGCATCTTCTTTGTATCAGCTAAAATTCTAGTCAGAGAAGTAATCCTTGCACTTACTAGGTCTCTAAGCTGACAATGTTGTATTATTATCTTTTCTTTCTGCTCCTATAGCTATAAAAATTGACCATGTAGATTCTCTATTATTATCCTTGTTGTTCCATTAGCATCTTTCATCGGATCATAACCTTTCGAGCCCTTAGCAATTTAAAACTCAATTGATTCCATCTGATCTTTTATTCTCTTGGTAGAAATGAGCCATTTCAAGCAAAATTAAAATAAAACTTTTGCTTCATCTACACAATTATGAATATCCTTCAAGTTGGTCTATAACTTACCATGTGAAGTAGCACATTTGTCAGAAGCCTCTACCAATCTCTTATCATTTATCTTATTATTCACTTCTTTTTCTAACTTCTTCTCTAGAACAATAGAATATTCCTTAAAGGAATCAAGGAGTAACCTCAATTTTTGCACACCAGATAAAGAGTTGTCAAAATTTGCACTAGGGAAGCTATCTTGCAGCACTTTCACTACCTCATCTATCATCTTAGCACTCTTTTGGTGAGACTGTAGGATCTCCTTTATCACAGAGGCACGAAATGTATTACCAAGTTGTAGCTTATGCAAGGGAGATATTTTATCCATGTCAACTTGGCCTTGATGCATAGGAATTTGTAGCAATTGTGTGGACACCACCAGTTGGAACTGAAGTTGTATATTCAGTAAACTCTTCAAGGAATCCCCAGAATCCTTGAAGGATTCACCAACCGTTTGAGTTTTTCTCTCTTCCTTTTTCTCTTTCTCCTTCTCCTACTCTCCATTGCTGGAGCAGTCTTTTGCACTCTTCTCTTCCTCTACAACTTTCTCACCATCCAAAGGAGGAAAGTTTTCATTCTTCTATGCCTCAGGGTTCTCTGTGTTCTCCTATTTTCTTCTTCCTTATGTTCATCATTATTTTGCACAACTGAGAGAGGAAAAATTTGTTCTACTTGAGCTTCTTTCTTCTTTAAGGCAACATCATTCGTATCTTCCTCAAAAATACTTTCTATAACCGAAGGGGCATTATCTATGATCATGGCTTCGTAATCACCCCCAAGTTCAATCACACATTCTTGTTCAACATTCTTAGGTCCATTGACCTCTAAAGTAGATACACCATGCTCCATTTTAGTATCATCATCTAGAGACATGTCTAACTCCTTTGCTAGATCTACAACCTTTTGCAGTGTTTCATCCTTTAGCCTTTTTAAGTCTTTTTTATCCCTTCTCATTAGGGTATTGACTCTTTGCTTTGTTCTAATTTTCATGTTGTAAATCTGAGCCAATCTTTCCCTATCCTCATATGTGAGAGAAGATCCAATATTCTCCAAAGAAAAAGTCCTTATCTTTGCATCCATCCATTAATGACTCTAATCACTTCATCTCATTCATAATAAAATTGGCATATGTTTTCCACCCATCCATTTTCACCTCTACCATGGCTTGGTATTCAAGAAAATGTTCATCCATCCTATTGAGTTGTA
This sequence comes from Sequoia sempervirens, assembly GCA_007258455.2. Classification (NCBI taxonomy): domain Eukaryota; kingdom Viridiplantae; phylum Streptophyta; class Pinopsida; order Cupressales; family Cupressaceae; genus Sequoia; species Sequoia sempervirens. Next base: position 28,910 of record VDFB02064961.1, on the reverse strand, counting down.
CCCTTAGGTCATCCTATATGATGCATATCAAATTTCCATAACACTCAGTTGACAGAAATTTCTTATACTTGGTTACTGCGTTGGATTCTTGTATTACCTAATTCTTGTAAATATCATTCTCAAAAAATTCAAAAACATTAGAAAACACCAAAAATCCAAAAAAACATCCAAAAAGTTGTAAAGTCCAAAAATCCAAAAACATCAAAACATTTTTAAAGTTCAAAAATTTCAAAAACATCCAAATTATCCTAGAATCCAAAAACATTCATAACATGTAAAAATCTAAAAAACATCTAGATCATCTCACAACCCCTAAATAGGTCTAAAAAGTCAAAAAGTCAAAAAAAACTTGTCAAACTACGTTGTCTCTACACTTACATAGGCAAGGCCATCATTGATGAGCCCCCAAGGCATAAGGTCAGTCCTTACCTGAGTCCACCATAATAACTGATGTTTCAAAATGATCATATCTCATCAATAAATGGTCAAGAGTTAGTTGAACTACATTGTCTTTAGGCCATATTTGATGAGCCCCCAAGGCACTAGGTTAGTCCCTTTTAGGTCCTATTCTTACCCTTGAAAAACACAAAAATATTTCAAATTTTTGAAAACCCTAAACGATTGCAATATCTTGAAAACTCAAAACAACCTCAAATAACTTGGAAAATTTAAACATTCAAATAATAGAAAACTTAAAAAGTCTCAAATCATTTCAAAGCATAAAAAATATTCAAATATTCCAAAAAGATCAAAATCACATGTATCATCTCACATTCACCTGTAATAACTTTCATTCATAATAAGTTAATCATCATTTTCACCCTTTGGTAAAGCAAGCAGAAACAGGGGCAACATTTTAGAAAGTAAACTTTAAGGAAAAAATTTTGGGAAGTCAAGGTTAATCTTCAAACACGTTAATTAATTTTATATCAATGACCTAATTAGTTTAACATAGAATCATTATCTAATGAACGTCCTAGGATACATCATTCAGACAATGGGCATCATTTCAGATATCACCTAAGAACATAAAAATCTCTTTGGCAATGGATATGAATAACATTGACTACTCGTTCATTTTAATCTTTTCTTATGATTTATCTTATTGTTAGATATTCTGATGATCTCTTGATAATGTCTAACAAAATTATTTAGAGAGGAAGGAATGGGACATTGAATACTTTTGTTTGGTGTGCTTGTTGGATATTCTTGTAGTACAACCTCGGCGAATACTTATCTTGCATGTGTCAAGATAGTCTTAGGTAAAACAATGGCTAGGACATATTAGGTTCTTCATACCTTTTGTGTATTAGTCTCTTTACTTTGATGGCTCATCCTTTCACATGGTCAAATAAGGTTTATGTATGTCAGGTATGAACAAGAATACTCTGATATGTTTGCAGAGTCAAAGTACATCACATTAGATACATCATCACCTTGGTTCTTCAAACCTTAATGCATCATGTCTATTTTCTATATCAAAATAAGGATTGATATGATTCAGTGGGTCTTTGGGAACGATGATATGCTGTGCGTCTTCGGAAGCTCGTTGTGGTTTTGTTTGCAGTTATATGATATGCATGAGAATGAGGATAAATTGTGAAACGTCTGGGTTCTTTATTCATCTCCATTTGGGCATTCCTGGAACGCAGACGGGCGTCATCGTCATGAGCGGAACAAATATCGTATCATGCGCTAACGTGGTGCGTGGTGCCCATGGCGGCGTCCTGAACTCGAATCGCCAGCGCTGCGCATCGTGCGGGCATATGGAGCCATCGACGTAATGGCTCATGGAACATCGGCGGGGATGCGTTTCGCGGCGGCGGAAGCGAAATCCATCGGGTCGCTGAAGGTGTGCAGATCAATGGTAACGTGCTGGAATATGACCGTTGCTGTTGCGCAAAGTGGGCATGAATGAAAGCACATCAAATCGTCTGGCTATACATCAAAAAAGTGTTTGTATCTTTAGAGATATCCTCTACTCCCCTGATCCTCCTATCGAGAGGGCTTCTGATGACCCCCTCCACCTGATGGGCCCCCTACTGAGTTCCCACCTCTTGATCTAGTAGGTCCCAAGGCACTCCTATGAGAAAAATACAATTTTCGTCGATGTCGAGGAACCTCCCGATGATAAAGGGTCCTATAATATGACACCTCATCCATAGTTGATCTATATAACCCTATTGGTACCATGGCCTGGGCTTACACCTGAATCTAAGAAGTAGCCTCAAGTTTCTACCTTCGTGTGATCTCCTGGGAAAGTTGTAATGCTAATTGCTGGCTCTACTGGAACTATTGGTCGTGCTCCTATCTATATCTATCTCGCTCACTCCTCACAGTATCCCCCTCTTGAATGGTTGTATCTCTCTTGATCATCCTCTGTTGCAATAATACCTAGAGATCTATCCCCTACTACTATTAAAAACCCTAAAAAAGAAAGTATGCCACTTTAAACAAGTGTGTAGCATTGTCATTTTTGCAAATGTGTTGCATTTTAAATAAGTTTTTTGTTAAAAGGCAAGTGCACTACGGTATTACAAGTATGCTTAGGGTTTTGCAAGTGTGTCAATATAAAACTAAGTAGGTGCATCAATCTGAAATTAAATAAGTATAGGTGGGTTTTAACAAGTAGATCGATGTATATGAATCCTATCGTAGTTATTTTACAAGTGTGTCACTATACTTAACAAGTGCATCGATGTATATGAATCCTATCTTAGCTATTTTACAAGTGTGTCGCTATACTTAACAAGTGCATCACCAACCATAACACATGCATCATTGAAATAGCGACACACTTTTTGACCATTTTTGACATAAAATTAAGCTACATAAAAAAGCATGGAAGAATTTTTTTTTGAGATACATACCGGTGGTCCTATGTCGATTGGTTGTTGGAACTTAGGACTCAATCTACACGATGTAGGGGGAGCACATGATTAGCCATTATGTCAACAACTCTGCAGGGTCTCTCTCCAAATCTCTCAATTTCTCAAACTCTAAGGGTGTAAATGAGTTTGAAAATGACCCCTAGCCCTTATATATGCATGAAAGTTAGGGTTTTTGACCTAATTGCATAGTGCAAACCTAGGGTTTTGGTCTCGTGTCCTCATTTTTTAGCTTGGTAGCCTATTTTAAATGTTTTATCAATGTTTGGGAGCTTTTTTTTCATCTTTTATGTAGTTAAACCAATCTTGAAACTATGTCACAAGCTCAATTGAAAATTAGTCTTTTCTTCTCGAACTCTTGAGGGGGTAGTATACCAATAGTCATTCCTTCTACTGGGGCACAATGGGGCATCAAAAAAATTAGGTAAAATATTAATTTTGATTTCAGCAGCATCGGTTCTTTGAAACAATGCAACAAGTGAATTGCTTCAAAGAGGGGAAAAACATTTAAAACTGTCCTGATAATATCACATACTTGATTTCTTGAATTAACACCATTTTCTAGTCTATTTCACCTAATTCTTCCATTTAATTAAATAATGTCAATTATTTAGTTAAATTCATATTTTCTCCCACTAATTAAATAAATCAAAATTATTTAGTTAATTCACTATTCTTCACACTAATTTCATTCTCATTTGATTAAATAATGCAAATTATTTAATTAATTGCCATTTTTTACACTTTGATTAAATAATTCATGATTATTTAATTAAAGTATTTCTTTCATTCACTTGCATAATTAAATAGTTTTAATTAATTATTTAATTGGCCAATTTCTTTCAAATCGTCCAACTTTTCCCACTTGCACAATGAATATTCCAAGGGAATATGCCATTTTCAAATTCAAATGTTTCCCCCCAAATAGAAATATCTCCAACATATTTCCTAAAATTTAGGGAATTAGTGGGGTCTCTCATGGATCTTGAGACCTTGATTGGATTTTTGATCCATGCCTCATGGATTATCAATTGTTGGATTTATCCTTGATCCATGTTCACTCCTCTCATTCAATCTTATCAATTTATTAGCTAATTTGATCTTCAACATTGATTCCAATTTCAAAAATCTATAAATAGTGAGCCATTTCTTCATAATAATCATCCACAAGCTTTGAGTAAACTTACTCTCTTCAATTGAATTTGCAATTTGATCAATTTGAGTATACTTTATGGGTCATTTGAGTTCATTCTTCATTAATTTTCATCAAATTGCTTTACATATCATGGATTTTGTCTAGATTGTAGCACTCCACATATATGAAGGACATAATCCCCTAATGGGATTAAGGTTTTCACTTTAAGTAGATTTCATTTTATCTTTCTTTGAAATATTTCATGTTTTGAAGGTTTATTTATGTTGCAAACAATTTCATTGATATTTATATGTTTTATTGATCAAATATTTTTTAATTTGGTCCAGTTTAGATTTAAATGATCAATTAGTTTATACATCTACAGATTTAAATTACTTTTTCCACTTGCAAATAAAACTCTAGATGTTTTCTCCTAGTTATCCTTTATCAAATCTCATAGGATTCATTCCAATTAGGATTATAATTTAAATACACCACCCTAACATGTAATTTTATGCAATTAACACTTTATTTATCTTGTACAACTAATGAAAAGGGTGGAGAATGTTTTTAATAGACATATGACTTTTTAAAATTGTGTGGTTTAAGTTTATGAGCATGGAGGTGCCTATATCACTTTTGTAATTTCAAACTTGAACTAGTTCAATGAATGGTATAATTTTATCATGAGATAAATCTATGGGGATAAGTGATACCTATACTAAAAGTGGATATGTAAATTTTACCATTACATTTTTCTCCTACTTTGATGTGCATGTGATCTATTATGAGAATTTATTTAAAAGAAAAATTAACTATCAAACATGGAAGTTAAATATTTTTTAGACACTCAAAGGATATATATCCATATAAAGTAATAGATTATAAATATGGATCGTATATATTTTCCATCTCCATGAGTGCTCTGTCACGAGGAATTGAAAGCACATGTTTTTAGCATTGAGTAGTGCCCATCATGCATTTGTGAATGAGCATAAAACATAATTTTCTAAACTATTCTAAAAAAGTAAAGAGTGTAGGGTTAGAGACTTTCTTATTATAGAAATTCTCAAAAATCTCCAACTATGTGAACATAGATCTAAATTTGTTGATAAATCAACAATAAGTGATTTAATTTTATAGATAAATTTTGGAGAAGGATTCCATTCAGACTGAAATGATGTGTTAGAGGTCTCCATCTAGATATGAAACAAGATCTAACTATACAAATAGAATGGTAAAAGGCCTTTGTATGGATTGGTGGCGAAGCTCTACTCGGTACCAAAAGTGATCATAATTTGCATAGTTGTATCATTAAAATTAAATGCATGAAGAATATTTGAGATAATATATACCCCCTCTAATTGGTTGCATATGTAGGATGTGTGAATATAAAATTCATCAAGCTCCCTTTGGGTTTTGTTTTTTGCTAAGTACCGACCCATGCCTCAAATGAACATCATCGACCCTTTTTGATAAATGACCGTCGGCATCTACCACGTGTCCACTCAGCGTTTTCCGAAGGAATTCTTCCCTTCATTTTTCAAATGGCCCCCACCATCTTTCCATGTGTCATCACCACACATGCTTAAAGGCTGCTCTCTCTCACTTTTGAATCGGGCCCCGACCATCTGCCACGTAGCATTAATCCGCATATGCTTTGGTAGACCCCATAGTCAATGCCAAATAAAAAGCATACTTCCACATGTTTTCCTAGCGCAAGCCTTCAATGGTGAGAAGGAGGAATGAACTACGAGCTACAAAATTCTACCACGTGTCTCCTCTGCAAATGTTTCTTCAACGCAAGGGATGGAGTGAACTATGGGATGTGATATGATGTTGCGTGTTCTAACTGCTTATACTGGGTGGCGACACTTGTTTGCATGGGAATATGCTAAGACCACTACCATCATTCGTAGGGGATGCACCTGGATGGGAGTGACCACATGCCATGTACCTGAATTTTTTTTCTGTTACAAGGGTCGGCTACATCACTGCTCAGGATTCCAAATCTTTTCAATTACTACTCGAAAAGCGGTGGGAATGCTCACTATATATACTACTCTTTATTTCTGAAGAGACGTTCTAGGTTCTAAGTTCCATGAGTTTTGAGAGTTCGAGAATTGTAGAAATATAGAATTTTAGAGACACCAGGCATTTTATTGTTATTAGATTATTGCATAAAGACTCATAGACTGTGTCATTGTTCGCCCTTTCTATTTTTCTTAAGCTATTCGATTAACTTTATACTATGCCATTATTGTTTGAATGGTTCATTTGCAGAACTTCTATAATTTTAATGCAAGTTTGTTGGTTTAGATCATGTCTTTTGACTCCTCTTTTTAGTGAACGGGTATGAAAATTATTTTGTCATTGAATGCACTGTTCATGTTTCAATCATTAATTTTTGTCATTCTAGGACATAGTAAATTGTTGAACAGGCCCTGAGATCGTATCCAAAAGATTGATTTATCGTGTGTTTTATCTAAATTCTGGTGCATTGCCTTAGTTAGATCCTTTATTTTTATATCAGATTCATTTTCCCTTTCTAAACCTCAATTACAGAAGAAGCCGACTTCTTTGAAAATCTGGAGGTCACTCAGTTCAGTGCAATAGGTCCCCCATAAACTGTGTTTCCCACAAAGGGTTGTTACCTTGCCAATTTTGGTATCAATAGTTATTATTTTTCCTAGCATGCCCGGTGGGCTGAGCTTAAATGAACCTAATTTTAAGGAGGGTGTATGACCCATCGAACTGTAACTAGATCCCAAATAGAAAATAATATTGGTTTATTAGTACCGCCATTAGGGATAGTACAACTTGCGACCCAATTAGTGAACATTCTGCTTCCTCTGCCCTTTCCACTAGCCATGTTTCCCATTGCTAATAGAAATTATGTGGCATGGGATGCCAGAAGTCCTCTTGTAGCGCCAATAGCGCCCACCATTTGGGCACCTATCCTGATCTTTTCCCTAAAATCTATACCTAAATTCACTGGAGATGGCTCAAGAACACCATCTGAACATCTGCAAGATGTTGCAGATGTATGTCTGGTACATAGCGTTACAAACAAAAATATAGCACTAAGGTTGCTCGTCGCCTTTTCAGAGGCAAGGCACTAGATTGGTACTGGATGCTGCAAGAAAACACTATCAGTACCTGGGATGAGCTTAGAGATCCTTTCTATCAAAGATTTTTGAACGATGGAGACCGATCTTCGCTGTATTTCGGTCATAAAACGGGCCCCACATGAAGCCATGGATAACTTCAATGCCCTTTTCCATACAACCTGGCAGAGAATCCAAGTTGATATCCAACCACCGCCTGATCTGGCATTCATGTTCTACTTGAAATCTATCCACCTTGATATTTCAATGATGATCCATTATTTGGGCGGGACCACACTACCAGGCGCCTACAATGTTGTTGTCAAGGTAGAGAATAATTTGATAGACACTGGGAAGTTTCCACCTCGGCCCATCATTCATATATTTCCAAAAATATCAGTTCTTTCTCAGGAGATGCCTTCTACTAGTGGGTCGGCTCCTCCTCAATCTATGTACACATATTTGAGCATGCCACAAAACATTGTGTCTACATTTGACTCTTCAAAGGAGGATATGAGTGATGTAAAGGAAATTTTGTGGGGCATGGCCAACGAGATAACCACTATTAAGCACAACCAGGTCGTGCCTCTGAAATCGACCTATCAAAATTATCAAGGCGGAAGGTCCTCTTACCAACAAAACTAGTTCCAAGGAGGTGCTCTCACAAATCCGTAGGTGCAAACAACAAATCAAATAGTGTCGGTATCCACGCCATTGCAGAGCGCTAATCTAAGCCCGAGCAGAGAGCTAATTGCGAGGTGAAACAATTTAATTGATGACACCAACCCCTGGTGCTTCTCTTGCGGTGATTCACACATGGCCCGAAATTGTCTGCACGACAACCTACAACAAAAGGTGGCAGAGCAACGCAGCCAAGGCGCAACATCAGATCCTGGAAGCTATATGTATACCTCTTCACAAATAGACAACGCGGTGCTCACCGCACAAATGGAGGGGATGTCACTAGACCAAGAAGCGGACATCGCTCCTGATCACACACTCTTTCCATGGATGGAAGAAGAAGAAGCAGTGTTTTCCAATGAAGCATCCACATCTAAAACAGCGCCAGAATGCGGTCGATTACAACACTGCTTTCGAAGAGAGATTCGCGGAGTGAACGATCATCCTGCAACTGGTTAGTATGCAACCTACTAAAAGTGCCGACCAAATGCCAGTGCCTCGCGGTGGGGTGCCACAGTAATGCATTGCGAAATCATTATAACAAGAGCTAAGGAGAAAAAATATTTGAATCTGCCAAGGTTCAATGTGGTGGAACAATTGAAAAAATCATCTGCTAATGTGTCTCTTTGGGATATATTAGCTATTTTAGAGCAAAAGACATTACTATAAAAGGCTCTCTAGGAGGATGTGAGTGCAACACCAATGGGATAGTTGCTGAAAGAAAAGGTTATTGACCAATCACCTCCTGCCAAAGTTCTCACAAATAGCACAATGGAAGCTCCTATTGAGTTAAGAGATAAGCCAAAACCTAAACCCTTCTTCTAGCTTGTGGGACAAAAGTTATTACACAATGCCATGATTGACTCTGGTGCTAGCACTACAGTTATGCCAAAATAGATAGTTGAAGCTTTAGGGATCAGTTATGAACCTTTAAAAAGAGGAGTGATGCAGCTTGATGGAAATAGAGTCGAAACTGTCGGTCTCATCAAGGACCTTCCCTTGACCCTATTCGTCTTCCCTAGCATCACAGTGTCACAAGATATTGTGATCATAAATGTTCCCCCCATGTTTGGCCTCTGTTTATCCTGAGAATTCACTTCAAAGGTAGGTGGATACCTATCCCTGGATTGGTCGCATATGATCCTTAGGACCAAGCGCAATGCGAAAATGAAGATAGAATCTGAAGCTATGCATTTAGAACATGTAGCTGATGAAGCCATGATCAACTTTGAGGCCGCTCATACTTCTATCACCAAGCAAGAAATGTATTGCACTGAGCTATTGGAAGATGAAAAAGTGACCGAAGATTGGACTGATCAAGATGTTTTCTTGAGAAAACATATGGATACTAATCCTTTCGACAACTACCATGCTACCGGTTTAGGCATCTATGTCATCTATGATGAATATCAAGTGCTCCTGAAGGTCATCAAAGAACCAGAGAGTGATCAAGCCTCAGAGCTATGGACACTACACTTTGACGAAGCAAGATGCAAGGTTGGCATAGGAGCTAGGATATGTTTAATATCCTCACAAAATGAGAAGACCCTGAGGTCTTTCCACTTCCAGTTCGCTTGCTTGAACAATGAAGCTGAATACGAAGGATTAGTGCAAGGTATCAGCCTTGCAAAATGGATGGGAATTAAGCAATTAATGGTGTTTGAAGATTCCAAACTAGTCAATCAAGTCCATGGAATTTCTGCGGCCAAGAATGTTTGCATGCGATCTTTGAAACACCAAGTTTGAGACCTGATTGAGAGCTTAGAATCCTTCAACATTCAAATGGTGCCCAGAGAAAAAATTACAGATATGGATCGCATGGCAGCAATCAAATCCCAGTTTGATCCTTCCTCAGACCTCATTCACAACAAACACTCTGTACGAGTGATAGTCCGACCAACCATTCCTGACAATGACCAAAGTTGGCAAGTGTTCGACAGTGATGAACACATTGCCTCATTCATCCAGCAGTCGAGAGAATTTTCCGACCAGCTCCACCCAAAGATCACTAAAGCTTATGAAGGACAAATCATTCAGCTGAAATCCAACAAGCTTCCACAGGGATTGGTCACTCTCAAAAATATTTTTGATTGTGACAATGCAAGAAACAACAAGAGGAATTTTGTAGCAGACAAAGGTGACTATGCGGATCTTCAGGTTGGAGATGAGAGGAGCTCAAAGTCGGGAAGGATATCCCACATCATGATAAAGAAAGGATTATCGAATTTTGCAAAAAATATGAAGGAGAGGTGGCTTGGTCATATGATGACCTCAGGGGATATGATCCTGATATCATCCAGCATGCAATAGAGTTGGCAGAAGGCGCAAAACCGATCTGCCAAAAATATAGGCCAGTAAATCCTAAGATTGAAGCCCCAATGGTGCAAGAATTAATAAAGCTAATCCAGTCACAGATTGCATTCTCAATCAAGCATAGCACATGGGTATCCAATTTGGTCTTGGTCTGAAAGAAGAATGGAGATAGCCATCTATGTGTGGACTTTTAGGACCTAAACAAAGTATCCCTGAAGAATCATTACCCGCTAGCTTCAATGGAGTCCATCCTATAGACAGTGGTAGGATCAGAGATGTTTTCCCTGTTGGATGGCTTCTCTGGTTGCAATCAGATTTGGGTCAAAGAGGAGGATCAACATAAGACAATGTTCACTACTAAGTGGGGAACGTTCGCATATGCTAAGATGCCATTTGGCCTCTCAAATGACGAAGCCACCTTCCAGTGGGAAATGGATATTGCTTTTAGCAAACTAATCAACAAGACTATCCTAATCTATTTGGATTATTTTACTGTGTTCTCCAAGTCCAAGGATGATCATTTTGATCACCTTGAGGTGGTGTTTAAGAAATTTCAGGAGTTTGGGATCTCCTTGAACCCAAAAAAATGTGTCTTCAGTTTATCGCAAGGAAAGCTATTGGGACATGTAGTGTCCAAAGATGGAATTTCAATTGATCCCGAGTGGGTGAAATCAATCAAAGAGCTTCCCCTTCCGATCAACAAGAAAGGCGTCTAGTCTTTCTTGGGAAAGGTAAATTTTGTTAGAAAATTTATTTCTGACTTCGCAAAAATAATTAGGCCAGTCACCCTGATGCTGAAAAAGGATCAAACATTTAAATGGACAAAAGAAGCCAAAGAATCCTTTGAGAAAGTCCAGGATGTTATTTCCTCTGCTCCTGTTCTGGTCAATCCAGACCTATCAAAGGACTTCATAATGTATGTATTTAGTAGCAATTCAAATATTGCTATTGTCTTAACTCAGAAAGATGACGAGGGCAAGGGAGAACACCCGATAGCATTTTACTCCTGGACCCTCAAGGAATATGAGACAAACTACAACTTTAAAGAGAGGCAAGTGTTTGCAATAGTTAAGGGACTCAAGAAGTTTTGACACCTAATCTCTTGCAATAAGATAATCTTTTATGTCGCACATTCTAGTGTGTGCAAATACATCATGGAAGGAGAAATCACTGATAAAAGAGCCAATTGGATCACCAAGATCGTCGAATATGACATTGAGGTCAAGCCTACAAAGATTGTTCGAGGAAGAGGACTGTGTGAATATCTTGCGCACAATGAAGAAATGGCCACTAAAGAAGAGCAGTCAGAGCTAGTCCTAACGAATGAGTCAAAGTCTGAAGGTTGTTGGCTAGCGGATAGAGTGACATTCATGCACACAAGAAAATATCTGCCTAGCCTTCCTTCATAGAAGAGAGATTCTACCGACTGCAAAACAACGAATACATGCTCATTGAAGGGATCTTATTCAAAAGGAATTGTAATGATATTCTATTGTAGTGTGTCACTACGGAGCAAGAAAAAAGGATCCTTGAAACTTACCACAATAGTGTCGTGGGTGGACACTTCTCCGCAAAAACCACCGCCATCAAAATCATGTGCACAGGGTACTTTTGGCCAACGTTATTCAATGATTCCTACTCCTTGGTAAAAGCTTGCAAGGAATGCTAGTTCTTCGTAGGAAGAAGAAAGAATTTTGCAATGCCTCTCAATCTGATAGTGGTTGATGAGCCATTTGCGTAATGGGGCCTAGAATTCATCAAAATGATCAACCCAGCCTCCAGCGTAGGTCATAAATGGATCTTGACGGCCATTGACAACTTCACTAGGTGGACCAAAGTCGTACCACTGAAGAATGCGACAAAGACAAGGATAGTGGACTTCCTAGAGGAACTGGTGACGAGATTCAGCCCGCCCAAAACCATCATCTCCGACAATGCCAAAGCTTTCTGAGGCTCTAAGGTATGTCAATTCACACTTACACATGAAATATTCCTTAAAACATCATCAAACTACTACCCGCAGGGGAACGACTTAGCCGAGTCGATGAACAAGAATCTGATCTGACTCCTCAAAAGGATTGGGTTAGAATACCAAAGGGAATGGCATAAAAACCTCTGAGTAGTGCTCTAGGAAGACTGCATAACTCCTAAGCAATTCCTTAAGACTTTTTTGCATGAGCTAGTATATGGAAAAGAGGCGCTATTTCCTATCTCCATGGAGATTTCAGTGCTGCAATTATTAAAATCTCTCGAGGTGGAACAAAATGACGCAATGGAGGTGCGGCTAGCTGAGTTGCTAGAAGTACAAGAGAAAAAGGAAAAGTCCCTAATAACCATGACTAACCGCCAACAGGTGGTTAAAAGGTGGTTTGACAAGAAAGCATATGACTAGGGTCTAAAGTGTGGAGACTTAGTGTTGAATTTTAATGAAAGGGCTGTGAAGCCGGGTCAGTACAGAAAGTTTGATAGCCTTTGGGAAGGCCCGTTTAGAATAATTCAATGCAAGGAATATAATGCATTTGAGTTAGAAACCATGGAAAAAGAAGCATTAGGAATTCCGCTCAACGAAATTCACCTTAAATTATTTAATTAAGCTTGCATATCTTACTGATGTAAATATGTTTATAGAGTTTTTTCCTTCTTTTCCTTCTTTCCCTTTTATTTTTGTTGGTCGGTCTTTTTATTCATTTTATGGTTTGAGGCGGTGGAAAAAAAGTAGCCCATTATTGTAGAGAGCAGGAAGAATAAACTCATAGCTCAAAAGAACAAAAAAATAAAACACCCACATGCAGAATTGAATTGATACATATATGCTAAAAAAGAAAAGGATGACCCATATTGCAGAATCCAGAAGCAAATAGCAAGATTATTATATAAAGTTATATTTTCATTATATATATATTTTTTAATATTTACATTTCCAAAATGGATCAAAGGCCACGCTTCTAAAGTATATCACTATATTCTACTTCATATATTCTACGGAAAAGCCTTTTTCAGGCATGTATACAAAAAATGGACTGACTAATATGAGTTTTTTAAAAGCAAAAAGAAAAACATGGAGGTCTTCAATCCACAGCGTGAGTAGAAGCAATGGACGCATCAATAACATCCATAATGTCTTTGTCAACAAGGGTATCACCAAGAGCAGCAACATCATTCATGGGAGCAATGGTCAGCGGTGGAGGGAACACCAGGTTTTTGAAGTCTGCGTACCAGTCAATATCGTAGAATGACACCACGTTGTAGATGTGGAAAAGGAAGTGACAGGCACAAGTGACCCTCTATCAATGCTCATCTTGTGACTGGAGGAAAAATTCACTTAGGAATGGCAACCATGGTACAACCGCATCCTCTTCAATAAACCTCCTGAGGTCGCTTGCGGTTGGAATGCCTCCACCATATGCAGTGTTTTCCACTACCTCCTCGAGGCCATTCAGGTATTTCTTTGGGAAAATTTATTTGACCAAACACATAATCAGTGGCTTGGGGATTCCAATATCAAGAATTGAGACAACGAAATGCGAGCACACATTAGTGTTAACTCGGTATTTATCCTCGTATTCAATAAAATCACACCCCAAAACCCATTTCATGGCAATGATAGCCAATGAGTGCTTTTTTTTTGTCATCCTTTTCAAGCACCTAGTTGAAATCTTGCCTAAAAAAGTCGTCTGAGACTTATGACAAACTAGCCTAATTGGGGTATTCATGTTGGCAAGTGCTCTGCAACTATCCTGGAACTATCTTTGCAAACTACCTAAGTCTAGCCTATGAAAATGCCATGCAACTGCTAATGCTAAACTGCTAAGCCAATTAACTATTACCAACTTTTCTCAAATCACTAAGTGTGATTTCGCTACTGCGTAGGTGTCTATATATAGAAAAAGTGAGGAAATGTGTGGTGATTTTCTTACCATAAATGTGATGCTAATTGAGTACCAACTTGAAATTCGTGCCAAAGCTTGCTCGAATTTCCCACCCAGTTGTGTCTGCTAAGTATGGTTTGTTGCGTGTGATGGGGTTGTTGTAATCCTCATCATTTAACTTATCAATCCAAGGCAGCGTCCATGGTTGTATGCAAAAAAGAAATGGAGAAAACTTACTTGACAGTCTATTCTACAATCAAATTTGTAGAAATAAAACCTATTCTGGAGCACACTTGCATAAAAGGAAAGTTACATGAAACACACTTGCATGAATTAAAAATGCTAAATTACTTCACACTTTGTTAAAAATGAAAAACTTTCTGGAAATAAAAAGCTTGTTAGAAATGAGAAGTTTGCTTGAATTCAAATTTACTCTAAAAATTTGGAAATACATTGTTGGAAATGAAACTAAAACTATCTTATTTCCTCAGGCCAAAAGAAACATTTCTAATCCCCTCCCCTTTGATCAACTTATTACATTGTATTTATATAATTCATATTCCATAACTACTCAACCAATCCACTAAGAATGTGGATCCAATAACCTATTTTAGAGGGGTCATTCATTAAACTTAGAACATTCTGGAGCAGTTGTCTTTAATCTCGCCACCTTTATCTCAGTCATATTTTGTCATGTACTACTCCTTTCTTGATTCCAATCACACCAAACACTCAAAAAAAAATTTAGCCCTTCCAATCTACTTTCCAAAACATTTTTAATTTTAAAATTTTATTGAGAAACGAGGGAGATATCGTTGTTTTACTAAGACTGCATTTTTGATAATTTTTGGGCGCTTGATTTTTAGCTCTAAAAATTTTGGAGCATGGAAGCAGATTTCTAGAGCATCAAACTGGTGAATTTTTCTCTCATACCACGAATTGGGTTTTTGTGAAATTTAATAGGTTTTTCCATTCTTTTGTCTCCTAATTTGTATCCAAAAATCTCAAAAACTCATATCATAATTTTCAAGGTATGATGAAATCTTTGACTACTGCAATTGAAAATATCTTACTTTCCTCATCATGCTTAGTCTTGATAAACTTCATAATTAACCAAAATACATGTTTTTATTTGGCTAATAGATGAGACATTTTTTTGTCTCCTCATTTCCCCCACACCTAAAATGTTGCAAGTCCCTTTGCAACTCATAATGAGCCTTTAAATTTTATTTTTTTAGTAACTTTCTCCATGCCACATGTAAATAATTTATTCAACTTTTGAGAGCTGCAACTTGATCTTTTGCATTGAATAGCAATTCAAATATCTCCATCATTATTTTTGCTTCCATACTATTGAAGTTCTAGTGCTGAAACTAGATCCCAAAGTTGCAATAACTAGCCATCTATAATGCCAAAATATTTGCAGCAGATTTTGAAAGCAACAAATTTTACGGAAAAGTGCATGTTTACAGCCTTTGAGAAGAGGAAATAGCTTGTGTAGAATACTTATTTGTAGAAAAAGAGAACCTACCCTACTCTACTTAATGATGTAGAGGGGTTATGCAAAACCATTAATTGGTTGTGAAAAGTATATTCCCCTTCTCAAAATATTTTCCCATGCATTAAAATTCTTGAGCGAAGAGAATGAAAAGAAGATGACAAAAAATTTGAAACTCAATGCTTCACCATTCTTTGAAGTGGAAACCTTCTCCATGATTTTTTATTCCAACAAATATGTGGGCTGATTGGAGAGATCTTGCAATCCTTCCTTCTGATCTGTTGCATGCATGACTGGAAACGGCTCCTTTTTTTTCAAATCTTTGATTGGGCAGTCCACCTTTGACTTCAAAAATTTGATTGGGCAACCATTTTTGTACTTTGAAAGTTTCCAATTAAGTCTTTTTTTTGCAAGCTTTTGTTATGAAGATAAGATCTCTTCATTGTATTATGCACCTCTTGCAAGCAATAATCCATCAATTCTTCCTTAAAGAAATATCCTTTGCTAAGACTTGGAGTGATGGTCCTCCAACTAAGGATATCTTGAAATAGATAGGGGGGTTTCACTTTAGATCTGGTATTTTGGGGGGGTTTTGAGAGACAAAACTTTCTTGAGGAACTTCTAAATCTAAAAGGTTGCCAAACTAGTTTTCCTAATTTCCTAATGACACTTGTCCCGAGCAACAGCGCTAAAAATGATGGGTTCGTTGTAATCCTCATCATTTAACTTATCAATCCAAGGTAGTGTCCATGGTTGTATGCAAAATAGAAATGGAGAAAACTTACTTGACAATTTATTTTACAATCAAATTTGTAGAAATAAATCCTATTCTGGAGCACACTTGCATAAAAGGAAAGTTGTATGAAAGGAAACTAATATAAGACACACTTGCATGAATTAAAAATGCTAAATTACTTCACACTTTGCTGAAAATGAAAATCTTAATGGAAATAAAAAGCTTGTTGGAAATGAGAAGTTTGCTTGAATTCAAATTTATTCTAAAAAGTTGGAAATACATTGTTGGAAATGAAACTAAAACTATCATATTTCTTTAGGTCAAAATAAGTCTTCCCCTCCCCTTTGATCAAATTATTACACTGTATTTATAGAATTCATATTCCATAACTACCCAACCAATCCACTAAGAATGTGGATCTAATATCCTATTTTGGAGGGGTCGTTCATTAAACTTAGAATATTCTAGAGCAGTTGTCTTTAATCTCTCCACCTTTATCTCAGTCATATTTTTTCACGTACTGATCCTTCCTTGATGTCAATCACACCAAATTCTCAAAAGTATTTTTAGCCCTTCCAATCTACTTTCCATAAATTTTGAATTTTTAAATTTCATTGAGAAACGAGGGAGATATCATTGTTTTACTAAGATTGCATTTTTGACAATTTATGGACGCCTGATTTTTAACTCTGAAAATTCTAGAGCATCAAACTGGTAAAGGTTTCTCTCAAACCACAAACTTGGTTTTTGTGAAATTTAATGGGTTTTTCCATCCTTTTGTCTCCTAATTTGTGTCTAAAAATCTCAAAAATCCAAATAGTAATTTTTAAGGTATGATGAAATCTTTGACTATTGCAATTGAAAATCTCTTACTTTCCTCATCATGCTCAGTCTTGATAAACTTCATAATTAACCAAAATACATATTTTTATTCAGCTAATAGATGAGACCTTTTTTTGTCTCATCAGCGTGCAAAACTAATGAGGGTTAATTAATTAGCTTAAGTTGGTGGCAGCAATCAGCGGTATTATGCACGACCAAATATTGAGGTGTCATTCTCCAGGTGTTTTGCGAACTCCAAGGCCGAGCTCATATTTTTTCAAGCATTGATCGCATCTTTGGCTTAATTGTCAATGCATACAAATACTTAAGTTGCTAGAAAATCATCGGCTCAAGTTCCAAGAAAATTGTGTTGTACAATACGATTGCTAATTGTAATTATGAATTCTTGTCATTTCAAAATGGCAAGTGATTCATTTCACACAAGCCAAAAGGTTGGCGGTACATGCCGAATTAAATGCAAAAAGGTAACTCCCATCTACCACCTTGAGAAAAAATAGCTAAGTATTGCATATGAAATGTTTAAGCACTTAAAAGGTTTTTTCAAATACGCTACTTAGAGTGAAAGAAATTTCTAGTGCACAAACAGAGCCGAGGTAAAATTGCAGAGAAGTTCATGTTAAGAAGAAGCTTGCCACAAGGAAAAATGGTAGAAATTTCAAGCTAAGAATTACAGGGAGAGGCAACATAATGCTTATTTAAATCTATGCAAGTAGTACCAACCGTCAATGTTTTCAACAACATTTCTTATGCCACACCTGGTATTCCAGACAAGCCAAAGTGGGAGAACACACATGAACTAGAGAAGCCCAAAAACTATAGAAACCAGAACCTAAACCAAGAGAACTAGGATAATATTCATGATCCCAGTCTTGCAAAGAACCCTAAAACTTTGAGGGAAGCAGCCTACGAAAGAATGAAAGTATCCAAAAAGTTGATGTCAACAGTAGAAAAGATATGGTTCAGCGGACTTCCACAATATATGGTCTCATCTATGCACTATTTCCCAAAATTAGTCGATGCAACCATTGAAAATTTCAACCCAAGCACCAACACTATCAAGGGTCAGACTCTGACGGTTAATATCAGCCTGGGAGCTATCTAGAATATGTTGTGTATTCCTGATCATACCTCCAGAAAGATAAAAATTGAGACATTCACTCCTGCAAAGGGGGAAAATATATGGAACGGGAGGGATAAGGCTCTGGAATTTTATGAAAAAGAAACCAAAAGGGTTAAGGCAGACCACCAGAAGTTTCCAAGGATCCCAGCGCAGCACAGTGCTTTCGACGTAGACTTGCAAGAAGCCTTTTCAATGTTGGAATTTGTTTGCGGTCTGTACACCGACAAGGAAGTGCACACATTTCAGTTGGGCCCAGGTTTCCAGTTTCGTAGGAAACAATCTTTCTTCTGGTATGATTTTGCAAAATACCTCACAAAGGAAATGATAGGGAAAATTAAGAATTACCAAGTTGAATGAAAGTTTAGGTTTCCTTCCTATCTTACCCATATTTTTTTGCATCACAACCTTGATTCTTTTGATAAGCATGTGAAGTTGTCTATTTTTGATGAAAGGAATAGAAGGAAGCTGGTTTTTGTCTGGACTCCTCTCCTCTCTTCCACTTTCAACTATTATGCATTTTCAGATTATTTCTTGACTCCGATTTTGCAAGATTTGCAAGGAGAGGATGGTATTAACCAGCTCACTAAGATGCAAACAGAGTATATGCAGAACTTCATTCCTAGATGTGATTGGTTTTTTAGAATGAATTTCACATTCATCTGGATGTGAGGCTTCACCGAGGAACCATTCTGCCTTTAGACATGTGTAACAAATCGAGTGTTAGCCCTTGAATTGTTCCAGTAGGCATGCATTATTAATGCTACCTTCTGCGGAGGAAAATCCAAGAGGAAGGGATTGTTCATTTGTCCGATAAGCTTCAAGACAATGGCCATGAAAAAGAAAAAAGGCGGTGCACTCGTTGTTGCAAGATAAGCTAGCTCAACTAGGGTTGGTAATGATCTACGAGAAATGGAGTTACAACTCTTTCAATGATCTACCATACGAGCATATCAAAGTAACTCATAGTTCTTAGCCTTACTGGGAAAAGAGGTGTAGCCCGCTGGAGGATGAAGATGAATTATTGGTTGACCTGATCCACATTCCTACAGAAGAAAACATACCACCATGGAATAAGTTCTATTTTGTTGTGGCAGATTATGATGAGAATCACAAAATGGGACCCACCCTGTTCAATAAGTTAAGAAAAGAAGAAGAATGGAGTGTGGAAAGAATCAGAGCCTTCTGGGTGTATCACCAAGAGACAAAAAAGTTTGATGCCCCTTATAATAGCATAAGGATGATGAATAATTTGATAAGCTGTGGGATGATGAGCATCCTACTTCTGACTCAAGCGCTAGCGGAGCCAATGACTCTGATGAAAAAGAAGAGCAGGTGGAGGAGAAAGCTGAGACATCAATGTCATTCGCTCAACAAAGGAAAAATCCCATAGGGAAGCCTACCTATATCACTTCAAATGTGCGGTTGAATATATCAAGAGTCTCATAGACACTCACCTGGGCCTCCAAAGAAATGCGAGGGTCCCAACAACAACAACCAGAGACTGTAGAGATGAAGACTCCTCGCCCCCTAAACGACAGTGCACGAAAGCTATTATGGGAGAAGGTTTACAAGAACCCACTGCAAGCCAAGTGCTCGCAACAAGCCAGGAAATTGTAGTAAGTGAGGAGCCAACAATGAGCAGAGCATTGCTATCATCCAGCCAGCAGGTAACGTTCGCTCCTTCTTTTCTTACTTCTCAATCTTTATTATCCTCTACTATCTCTGCAGTGCCCCTCAATGCAAGTATCATCCCTACCTTCTTTGCCTCTACCACAATGTTTGCGGGAGGTTTCTCCCAATTCACCCAGATAGAGCCACTTATCTTAACACCTCCGTGAACCCTGACACCTACCACCGCTACCCAATCTCTGCTCGCCTCTCTTTCTGCAGGCTCAGCCGCCATTGACACCCCCATTGCTTCTACTACCTCATGTCCAACCCACTATTCCTAGCAAGTGGACTCTCCAATGACTACCCCATCATTGCAACAACTAATGAGCCCTTCCACCAATTCGCAAATCAAACTTTGGAAGGTCCCTTATTTCTCCCCAAAGACTGTTGCTCTCGAGAAGAGAAAAGCGCAGGGGCCTGCCACACTTACATTCCCTTTTTCCCTACCTCTCGGTGCACCCTTTGTAGGTGGGCTAGTTAAGTCACCATCCAAATTCATAGCCCGAGGAGAAGCCACAAAACAAGTGCGAGCTCTCAGAATGAAAAAGAAAAAGGCTAAGGATGACAAAAAGGAGGCAGAGCCAAAGGTGTATACTGTGTACAATGAGACACAAGAAACACTAAATTTTTCCACCATGTACTCGAACACTACCAAACCAAAAGGGGAGATGATGTTGGATGATTACAATATGTATGCCATGGGACTTGATCTGAGAGTAGTCTGACTGCATGACAAGGTAGAACTCATGGAAGAAACACAATGGGTGGTGACGACTGAATTCCTCCGCTTTGGTCATCAACTAAAGAAAAAGGAGCAGTTGAAGCTTGTGAAGGAAAGGGTTGGTTTCCTAGAGATGAGGGAGAAATCATTGGAAGTAGAAGTTGTGTGCTTATCAGAGAAAGTGCGGGCAGAAGAGTTGGAGCGGAACAAATTCCAAGAGAAACTCACGAAGTCCCTATCTATTGATCCCATCCTGATCAACGAGCTACGAATGAAGAACCAAGAATATTAGAGCCAATTGGCCCTGGCAAAGCAAAATCTACAACAAAAAGATGAAGAGCTAGCATTTCAGCACACTCAACATGAGAAAAAATTAGAATAGAAGGATGCAGACTTTGAGGGCCAAAATGATGAATTAGAAAAAGAGCTCCAAGAGACGAAGTCTTCTCTTGACACAGAGTTGGAAAACCATGCCCAGGTTGAGGAGAACTAGTTTAAGGAGCTAAGTAACATCGGGGAGCAACTTGCATCCACAAAAAGGAGAATTGCAGAATTAACAGAGGATGTCAGTGAAAAGGATGCAAAGATTTCCTTTTTAAAGAGCACTCCCCAGGCCCTTGTTGCACAACTAGACCTCAGCCCAGTAGCTCAACAGCTATACATTTCATACTGGGAAAAGGTTAAGGACTTCTACCTAACACTACAGCCAACGCTCCGGTTCATCTCGAAAGTAACAAAATTGAGTAAGGAGGTTCACAAAAAAATTGAACAGTTCCCGAGGTTCATCACAGAAATGGTTCCTGAGGAAAAGAGTTTGCTAAGCAAGCTATACATGGTCTCTGATGAAAATTTAGCAAAGGCAAGGATCGAGGATCAAAATGTTGCTGCCCTAGAGACAAACAAATTCATCCATTGCCACTTGGCCATCCTGCGTACTAATGCTTGTGCAACTACTTTGAACCAGACTATGGATGGAATGCGGGAAAATTTCTCTCAACTAACTAAGATGGGTCTGTTGTCCCTGTTTCTTGAAGATGGGTCAATCGCCACAACCAAGCAAATTGCAACAAAGATTGAAGAAAAGGAGCAAGACCCAACTGCTTTCCAGAGTTTCAACTAGCCTCTACCACAGTAGACATTGAAAGTATCATCCATCTAGTTGTGCAACTACTTGTCCATTGTGAGTTAGGGGCTGGTTTACCTAAGGTGTTGCCTTATAAGGAAATTCTTGACCTAGGTGGAGTGCAGGAAAATCTGCGCAATGTATCAAGACCATCCGAAGATGACCGACCACCCTTACAAGCGGCCCTTTCTAAACTTTAATTTCATCACCCAATAGATGGCGCTCTGGTCTACGAACCAGAGCAAATTTTGGGTTCCTTGTTCTTCAAGAAAAATTCCCCTGGTAGTTGCCAAAAGCTATGAATATAAAATTCATCAAGCTCCCTTTGGGTTTTTGTTTTTTACTAAGTACAAGCCCATGCCTCAAATGAACATCATCTGCCCTTTTTGATAAATGACCACCGACCTCCATCACGTGTCCACTCAGTGCTTTTCAAAGGAATTCTTCCCTTCATTTGTCAAATGGCCCCCACCATGTTTCCACGTGTCGTCATCATGCATGCTTAAAGGCTACTCCCTCTCAATTTTGAATTGGGCCCAAACCATGTGCCACCTAGCATTAATCTGCATATTCTTTAGCAGATCCCATAGTCAGCACCAAATAAAAAGCACGCTTCCACATGTCTTCCTAGCACAAGCCTTCAACGGTGAGAAGAAGGAATGAACTATGGGTTGCGAAATGCCACCACGCATCTCCTTGGTGAATGCTTCTTCAATGCAAGGGATGGAGCGAACTATGGGCTGTGATATGATGTCGCGTGTTCTAACTGCCTATACTAGGTGGCGACACTTGTTTGCATGGGACTATGTTGAGACCACTACCATCATTCGCAGGGGATGTACCTGGATGGGGAGCGACCACATGCCATGTACCTGAATCTTTTTTTGTTACAACGGTCGGGGGAATCATTGTTGCTACATCATTGCTCAGGATTCCAAATCTTTTCAATTACTGCTTAACAAGCGGTGGGAATGATCACTATATATACTGCTCTTTATTTCTGAAGAGAGGTTCCAGGTTCTAAGTTCCACGAGTTCCGAGAGTTCAAGAATTGCAAAAATATAGAATTTTAGAGACACGAGGCCTTTTATTGTTATTAGATTATTGTAGAAAGACTCAGAGATTGTGCCATTGTTCAGCCTTTATATTTTTCTTAAGCTATTCAATTAACTTTATACTGTGTCATTATTGTTTGAATGGTTCATTTACAAAACTTTTATAATTTTAATGCAAGTTTGTTGGTTTAGATCATGTCTTTTGACTCCTCTTTTTAGTGAATGGGTATGAAAATATTTTATGTCATTGAATGTGTTGTTCATGCTTCAATCTTTAATTTTTGTCATTCTAGGACATAGTAAATTGTTGAACGGGCCCTTAGATCGTATCCAAAAGATTGATTTATCGTGTCTTTTATCTAAATTTTGGCACATCGCCTTAGTTAGATCCTTTATTTTTATATTTGCTTCATTTTCCCTTTCCAAACCCCAATTACAGAAGAAGCTGACTTCTTTAAAAATCTAGAGGTCACTTAGTTTAGCGCAATAGGTCACCCATAAACTGAGTTTCTCACAAAGGGTTGTTACCTTGCCAATTTTTGGTATCAATAGGATGCAAGGTATTTTGAGGAGAGGATAAAATATAAAGGCATGATAAATCATGTAGTATAGTAAGAAAATATCATTGTACAATAAACATGTAAGCTAATAAGTAGGATATTATCATAAAGGATTGTGTACAAGGTTAACCTAGGTATAGGAAAATGATAAGAGTACCATAGCTATGGAAGATAAATAAGAACCATGTAATCACATTGAGAATGTGAATTTTTTGGTAAATGGAATCATGTACAACATATCAAACATGTAAATAATCATCAATGACAACATCATTCAAGGGAATCAATCATATAACAATCAATAATGCAAGTACATGAAGCATGTGAGACATATCAATGTATGACATCATATAGGAACATCAAGAATATGAAATAATGGGTGTGGGATAATCAAGTGCATAAAATGAAGGTGATGAGATGTCATTAGGGTTTCCCCCAGTGATAAGTTAATAATAAGCAATAAGAAAATAATAATAACATGGTATAAGAACAATAATATATGTCACATAAAATGTGAACAATGCAAAGATCGACATATAGAGAAAATGATCACAAAATATGAGGATGAAGTAATCATATGAAATGATTACCTAGAGTCATAGAAATATAAATATATAAAACTTGTTAAATAGCTCATAAAAATGGTGCCTTGTGATCATATGGGTTGAATAAATACAATCTTGGTAAAATAAGGGTGGATGTAAATACATTCAAATGTAATTTTATCAAAAAAGTGTCAATATGTCATTTCATTATCAATAGTATTCATTGTGATGATTAATTTCATCTCATGTAAATCATAGAAAGTTAAAGTAAAATTTTGGCTTAGTGATAAGTGCACCTCCAATCTATATAAGATGGTAAGAACATGATAGTGATGTTTCATTTTCACATTCACCATTTAAGATAAAATCTCCAAACTTATCACCTTAGTGAATAAAAAATACCTCATTCCTACATACACTAATATAATAAACATTCAAATTGGTGTTGGCGATCCATTAAAGAATGTAAGCATTAATTTTTCTCAATTTTTCTATAAATTTTTAATTTTGAAAAGTGATTAAAAAAGAAAGAAATTAAGGTTTTTTACATTATTTTGAGAGATCTATGGACCAATTTTTTATTCTCATATAAGTGAACTCACTACCATTGTTTTGAATCAATATTTAGTGATATGGTCTATAGGGTTGATTAATGTACTACATATTTGAACATTTTTTTTAGATATGAAGATTTTTCATTAAATTTAGTATTTGTTTATCAAATTTTTATTTAAAGTGATCTAATAATTAGTTTTATACTACAAGATTGATGTACATGAGTGGTCCAATAAACACTACTTATGAAGCCTTTGAGGGTTAGATATTATTCCAATTGATATTTAGATGATGGATAGAGTAGGATTAGGGACCATAAAAGAGATGCCCATATTTTATTGTGTATGCATGTTGAAAACCATTATAATGGTTAGACTTAAATAGTAAAACATTCCATTTTCCTACAAAGAGTTGACAATGATATTAGAGGATATTTAGCATATATTGAGATTACCGATCATAGACAAGTACGTGAAAATTGATTATTGTATTACATCATAGCAAGATAGGGCTACATAACTTTATTACAAAAGGATAATAAGTCACACATGGTATAGTGTCATGCTATCTCATATTATGGTCAACCTTATGCTCAAGAGATATAATTTCTTATTATTAATGTTAACATTGTTGGTTCTTATTGATGGATAAGGTTCATTTCTCTTATATTATATTGTTCACTTCATATAGGACATCAAGTAGTATATATCATATACTAATGGGTCATATGGATTTTGTCTCATTTATAATTAATTACACATATTTATGGAGGGTCATTGTGTTGCAAGTATGTTGTTGGTGTTGTCATTGATGTCAACCTCCAGTATGGTTAGGAAGATTGTTGCAGTGTTGTCTTTAATGTCAACAATAAGTGTGTTGCACTATGTTGTCTTTAGTGTTGGCATTGATGTCAACCTCTAGTGTGGTGTTGAGCAGATATTGTAGATGTGGAGATTGTTGGTATTGTAGTCATGATGAGAAGGTGTTGTATTGTTTTGTTGGTGTTGTTGATTTAGTAAGTTCACTTGGTTTCCAAGCGCTTTTGAGAAAAAATGAATAAAAGTGTGTGGAGTGTGACAAAGGTGTGTTCAGTGTTGTGCTCTACATTTCTTCATGGTTGAAGATATGCTTGTGCAGTTTGTATATGATGATCAGAGGTGTTCAGAGATTCTATATCTAGAGTTTTAGGTTCTGGATTGCTCTATTGTGGAAGATGTGTTTTACAATGTGTTTGTCTGTGTAGAAGGTTGTTTGGGAGAAATGGGATTGCTTTGAATTTCTCTGCAGTGAGGTTTCTTGTCTTGCATATTTGGGAACATGCTCATATTTTCTATATTTATCTTCCCTTAGAGTTTCTTGTGATGAGTTTCTCTACAATTTTAGTTCTTATGTTGAAGTTCAATGGTAGTGCATCTTGATGTGCAAGATGAAAGTAATCTTTATTGTAGGTGGTTGTGGTAGTGTTGTAGAATATTCTAATTATGCTGGAATATTCTGGGATGTTGTGTGGATGTTGTAGGTTCTTATGCTTGAATTTCGATGTAGTGAGTAGAAGGTATTTACATTATTAGTGTGCTTGAAGTTGCTCGAGGAAGTGAGTTGAAGGTTGTGGATGGTGCAGAAATGCAGTGGTGGATTTTCCTATTGCTCTGAGATAGTGAATCTATCAGTAATAGTTTCTTCTATTATTATTTCTTCTTGGCAATGATCCTTTATTCTTTTTCTAGATAGTGAGCCCTTGGCAGTGAACCTAATTGTATTTGGTGTTGTTATTCATATATATGTGAGCTAATCCTCACCATGGTTTTTCCCTTCTTGGGTTTTCCATGTAAATTTGGTGTTCTTATGTGTTTCGATGTGTTTGCATTACTGTTTCACATGTTTACATTTTGTTAATGCTTAATGAGGGTTTAAAGTTTGATAAGGGTTTGAATATTGATGAAGGATTGAATGTTTTAATGTATAATTGATTCACCACCCTCTTAGTTTTCATGTTCTTCTAACAATTGGTATCGGATTTGTGGTTCCTTGGAGAAAGCTTAACCACTTGAGGTAGAGCTAGATGGTGCACAAGAATGGTATCAAAGCTCCTATGTTCGATGGAATGAATTATGGTTGTGGGAAAGCTAGGATGGATTCCTTCTTGGTCTCCCTTGGATTTGGTGTCTGGTAGTCAAATGAAAAAGGATATATTATTCCTATTGTTGGTTTGACGAGTGATGATGAAATAAACGAGTATGAGAACAATGGAAAAGCAAGAAATGTTATATTGAGTGGAATTTCCGATTCAGAACTTGGAAAGGTGATAAGTCTAAAAATTACAAAAGAGATCTAGACAAAGTTGGAAAGCATTATGGAGATGATAAATTCAAGAAAGCAAAGATGTAGAATTACAAAGCCAATTTTGAAACCCTAAGGATGTCTGAAGATGAATATATTACTGCCTAAATGCTTAGAGTGGATGAAGTTGTCAATGCCATCAATGGTCTTGGTGGTAAGCTAGAAGAAAGTGAAGTTGTGAAAAAGGTATTAAGAACTCTTCCTAAAGCTTATAGTTCTAAATTTCTTGCTATTGAGGAAGATTAGAATTTGGATAATTATTTTAGAGATCATATTTTTGGTGCTTTAATTTCTTATGAATTGAGAGAGTTTGGTCAAGATGATACAAATAAAGAAACTAATTTTAAAGTCTACAAGGTAGAAAAAGTTGTTGAATCAGATCCGGATGATCTTGATGAGGTGGAAGCAAACTTTGTAAGGAGACTGAAAAAGGGCACTAGAAAATATAGAGGTAAGTTACCCTTTAACTATTTCAATTATAGAAAGATAGGTCATTATGCTTCTAAATGTCCAATCAAAGTTTTAAAAGATAAACCTAAGGACCATAAAGGAAAATTTTTCAAGAAGATTTATTATGTTGAAAAATACAATGGTGCATTTGATGATGAGGAATTAGACTATCTTGATGATAGTGATGAATGTTTGTTCATGGCTCTAAATGTTGGAACTAATTCTACTAATTTTGAAAGATGTGTGAAGGAAAGTGCCCTGATAATAGGTCACAACATTGAAGGAACTATGGTGACTGCTTTTCATGCAAGAGAAGAGAGGAATTACCAGATAATTGACAGTGGATGCTCAAATCATATGATGGGTGATAAGAGTAAGTTTGTTAAACTTTAGAACTATGATGGTGGTCTTGTTAAGTTTGGTGATGATACATGTACTAAGATCTATGGAAAAGGTTCAATTAGTTTTGATGGAAAGCATAAAACAAATGATATTCTTTATTTCAAGGGTTTCCAACACAATATTCTTAATGTAGGATACATGTGTAGTAGAGGATACAATCTTTTGTTTCAGGATGATGGTTGTGAAATCAAAAAAGGAAGATCTGGAACTTTAGTTGTTGCAGGGACAAGAGTAGAAGGTCATTTTTATCAGCTTAAAGGTAGAGGTGCTAAGTGTTTTATGTCTCAAATAAATGAAAGTTGGCTATGGAATAGAAGAATGGGTCACATCAATTTTGACAACCTAGTAAAAATCAATTCTACTGATGTTGTGAGATATCTTCCAAAGATTACAAAGCCTATCAATGCAATTTTCAAGGAATGTTAGTTTGGAAAGAAAACTAAGAAAAGGTTCAAGACTAAAGAATATTCTACCGTAGGTTCTTTGGAGTTGGTGCATACAGACCTATGTGGACCTACCAAAATAAGAAGCTCTCAAGGTGACAAGTATTTTATGTTATTGATTGGTGATTATTCTAGGATGACTTGGGTGACATTTCTCAAAGAAAAACCAGAAGCTCTAGATAAATTTAAAGCATTTAAGTCTATGGTTGAGAATAAAGTGGATGTGAAAATCAAGTGCTTGAGGTTTGACAAAGGTGGAGAGTTCACCTCCAATGAGTTTAAATTTTTTTTGAAGATCATGGAATAAAGAGGCATTTGTCAACTCCTAAGACTCCTCAGTAGAATAGAGTTGTGGAGAGGAAGAATAGAACAGTTCAAGAAGCTACAAAAACAATGAAGAAGGAAGCAAGTCTACTAGATGTCTATTGGAGAGAAGCTATTCATACTGGATTCTACATTCTTAATAAAGGTCAAGCAAGAGTGAATAGTTCAAAGACTCCCTATGAGTTATGATATGGAAAACCTCCTACTGTGAAATATTTTAGTTTTTGGAAGTAAATGTTATATCAGAAGAGATGAAGAAAACTTAGGAAAGTTTGATTCAAGATCTGATGAAGGAATCTTCCTTGGATACTCTACAAGGAGAAAAACTTACTGATGCTATAATAAAAGGTTGAAGAATATTGTTAAAAGTGTAAGTGTCAAAGTGGATGAAGAACCACTATAGGCTTCTATATTGATAGAAGGATATGAATTTGATGAATCCCCTTGCAATGAGGAAGAAAAAGATGAAGAGAAGGAAAATGAGATGACAGTTGAAGAGAAAGAAGCTTCATAAAAGATCCCTAATACTCC
>VDFB02064960.1:0-48140 GCA_007258455.2 Sequoia sempervirens | reverse complement strand
CACCTTCAATGTTGCTTCTTCAACGGATGATGGGCAATTAAGATTTCCTCTTCAATACCACTCTTACTCTTGAATTTATCTTCCTTGAAAGATCTCCAAATATCCTCAAATATATTTCTTTCAAATCTTCACAAACAACCCTCACATAACTTACATAAATTTTCCCTCAAGATGAGATTAAATTAACGTCATAAATCTGCTCACATATATGATATAATTCTTCTTTATTCTGTCCTTTATACAACTGAAAATCTGCTCCACAATCTTGATCAAGCCTTCAAAATACCTCTCACAATAAAGCATAAGTTCGCCTTGAATATCTTCACAAAAATGAAATCAAAAGGATCTCATAAATCTGCTTTAAACCTCTTTCAAAATCATCTTTAAGTCTGCTATATGGTTACTTCAAAAGTCTGCTACAGATCAGCAATAGGTCTGCGCGTCAATCTCCTTAAACACTGCTTATAAACTTTTTAGGTCTGCAGCTAGTCTGCCTTAACAATCTGCTATTATATTCTTCACACAACTTGCAAATGTACCACACTAATGCTTCTTCACCCAAGAGGGGTGACCCTTCACACGTCTGCAATATTCTTCATATTTGTCTCTGCTCTGCTGTAATTGCTCTGCTTTAACCTGAAAGATATTACTTTATTTCTTACACTTCTTCTTCATAAAATGTCTCAATTCTGCTTGTAAATCAGTATTGAATCTTCTTGTAAAACTGCCTCACATATGCTTTTACATCAAATGATCTTCCATTGAATTACTTGCATAAATCTGCTGGTGTGTACTTGATGTATCTTTTTTCTCCACTCTCACACACACAACCCACCACATTTCACTTTCAAATTACAATCTCCTCTTATATGTTTGTGTTCGAATGAAAAGACATATCCCTTGGGAAAGAGATATCCATATGAAAAGCCACAAACCTGTTTATTTGAAACTAACTGCTTGTTTTGTTTTGCTGCCTTGGGAGATTATGTTAATTGCTGCCATTAGAAGAATATATTCACAGCTATTCATTATTAATGACTATCATATTCAATCGCTCTATTTACAAGATTCAATTATTGTCTTTTTCAACCAGATCGCACCATTTTAGGAAGATCTGATTTTAAACATAATTCTGAAGTATTGTTAAGAAGAATCGCATCACATCAAAATGTGTCATTCCACTTAGTTGCATCCTTTAGTAATCAGCCTTTAAGAGAATCGCATTTCTTCAGAATGAGTCACACCTTTTCACTTGATCATATCGTTTGTCTCATTAAGTTTCAACCGCGCCTTTTCTTAAAAAAAATCGCATCACATATAAGTTGCATCCTTTAGTTAATGAAATCGTATTATTTAAAGATGCATAATGTATTTCTAAACAAAGTCAATTAGATGAATTGTTTAATGAAATCGTTCTGTAGCTTTAATCAAACATAATCTAACTCTGAACATCTTCACTTTCTAGAAAGAACTTAAGATCCTTAAGAATATGAAAATCGGTTCTTTATTCAATAGCGGCTCATGACATTAGCTCTTTAAGGAATATCAATGCTGTGTTGTATTTTATTCTCTTTCAGATTTAAAGAGACTCATTTGATGTTATTGTCACATCCTTTACTGGTGGTATGATTACTGATATAAGATATTGTCTCTTCTTCCAGACTTAATGAATCTTCAATTACGCTGATCTTCTTACCTTAACTTGACATCAATGATAATATCCAACAACAAGCACGTCCAAGTACTCAAGTAATTCTTTTGTCAAAGGTTTTACATTAGTGTCATTGACAAGAACAAATACAAGCTCCAGATCTCTTTTTCTGATTGAGGCATCAGAGTCCTTAACACATTCTAGGATGGTAGCCTCATGCCACCTTTGACATGTCTTCCATCGTCCATACATCAATGATACTATGCTTAGACAACAAAACCCTTCTTGACATGAATTTGACATCAATGACAACATTTCCAACATATTTAGCTTCTATAATTTCTGCTGAAATCTCTAATATGGTATCAAAGCAAAGCTGGGTGTCCAAATATCTCCTTTACTGTCGGTTCAATAAAATCCTATGTTCCGTTCAAGCCCGGACGGGGACGGCTGGATCGCGGACGCCAAGCCGTATTCCGTAAACTTTTAGGATTTTAGGGGACGGGGGGACGGCTGTATAGTATATATATATATATATATATAGGAGAGAGAGAGAGAGATAAATTTTAAAAATATAGGGAAATTTCAAATTTAAGATATTCATATGAGTAATGATAATCATAACAATCACCAATCATATTGACATATGCATCATAGAATCGAATTATCAAACAATTTAATACTACAACTACCTAATTGCATCCATGGACCATAATTCAAATTCATGTCAAATAGTCAATGTGCATATGATATAAAATAATAAAATGCCCAAAAGGCTACAAGTTTGTACTACAAATGTCAAAATGACAAAGTCACAAGTGTCCAAAGGCAAAACATAGAAATAGAAAGTATAGAAATAGAAAGTATGATGATTGCCGCTACTCGGCATCTGCCAACATTGCATCAAAATCAGACTCATAGTCCGAGTCACTGTCACTGTGAGGGGCTGGCTCATCTAATGGAACTCCAACCAATCCCTCCTGTCTCTCCTCCTCATCAATTTGTGTGACATCCTCTGGATCAACATCCCATCGTAATGCTGGAGTCTGTCTATACTCAGGAGTCTGACGATCCTGGAGTCGCAAAGCACTATGCACATCCACTAATTTTTCTGCCCGTCTAGAGGTCAGCCTATTCCTCTTGATAGAGTGAATAAAGCCGTATGTTGACCAATTCCTCTCTGCAGCAGAGGAACTAGCAACCTGTGAGAGGAGACAAAATTTAAAAACTAAATTAGTAATTTAAATTTACTAATTAGGACATTCAATTTAAATTATGATTATATAAATGTTCAAACTTCAACACTATCACTCATCTAAATCAAATTATGTTAATGATAATCTAAAGTATTACCTGTGAAAGGAGGCGAACAGCAAGCGTCCTCAATTGTGGTGCATCCTTCCCATGCCATGACCACCATCCAATAGGATCCCTTTGAGCTACTGTAGTTCTATCTACCCTGGCCTCTGGTTTGCCGAATGTTGGACCACGAAGATTAACAAAATCAGTAAACTGTGTACGAACTAGACTGGCCTCCTCAATTGAATATATTTTTGCAAGGGCCTTCATAAACCCTTCTTTCACCTCATCATCATCACAAGGAGGCATCCTACCAGGTCTAGGTACATACCATTTGGGATTAAGAGCAAAGGCTGCCATATGAAGCGGGGTGTTCATAGTGTTCCACCGCCTTGTCACAATGGGCCTAATTTTTTGCTCATATAATCCCGAATTAGGATCCTTATCAGAAATTGCTTTCTTCATTTTTCCAAGCATGGAGTCAAAAGTTTCATAAATCTCTCCAAGACTTGGAGAGTCTGTATCAGCATATCTAATGACATCCACAATAGGTGAAATGATGGAGCAAACAAATCTGCAAACAAAAATTTGAAAAAAGACAAGTTAGAACTTAGAAAATAAAAAAAATATTAATAATAAAATCATATATATATATTTTTATAAAATCAGCAATCAATAACAAATTATTAATTAACAATTTTTTTACCTCACATTGGACCACCAATTATCATCAAGAATTTTTTGTTTGATGCTTCTCCCTTCTGCAGTGCTTGCCATAGCCCATCTATTCCACTCTGAATTAACCATCATCAACTGTAGAGCCTCCTGTACCTCAAGCATCCTCTCTAACAAAATAAAGTAGCTGGCATACCTTGTTGCTACAGGCTTGAGAAATTCCTTCCTTGAAAATGTCCTAAAGAGGGCAAGTGAGGTGTGATGGTTGCAAATAAACATCTGAATGTCTCTAGCATCTACAACACCTGGTGCACCCAATCCATCTTCCCTATGTCTTTCAATGCGTTGTTCAACGCATGAACACAACAAGGGGTCCAAAAGATGTGCTTGTAAGCACTCTCAACCATCAAACCTGCTAATCTGCACACACGTGCTGAATCAGTAACCACCTGCACAACATTGGTTGCCCCAACCTCCTCTATAGCCTCTTTCAAAATATTAAATTGGAATTCTGCATCCTTGCACTTTCCAGAACAATCAATGGCTCTAAGGAAATATGGACCAGCTGAACATGTGACTATGATGTTTATAAGTGGCCGTTGTCTAATATCGGTCCACCCATCCATGATAATAGAGCAACCTGTTCTAATCCAACACTGTCTCATGTCCTCCATCACCACACTCACCTTAGAATATTCTTTTTCAAGGAGTGAAGTACGTAATTTATGTTCTCCAGGGGGAATGTATGAGGTACCAACATTTGCCACATCTCTAAACATTTGTTTGAAGTAGGGAGAACGTGATACATGGAATGGGATAGCATGGGCATAGAAAAATTTGGCAATGGAAGAATCTGCCACATCTCGTGCTTGCACATTGAACATTTTTTCAACTGTATTTTGCTGCTCACTAGAAGTAGCAGCCTTCCTCTTCCCTCTTGTGGAAATATGAACATCACCCGCACCACTACTACCACTACCAACACTAGGACTACCAAGCATAGAGGGCATAGGTGAGGTTGAATGTGCAGATTGAGTTTGCATAAGCTGATCCATAGGCCTTCCTCCGGCCTCCAAGTGCAATCTATAACACTCCATCCTCTCAAAATCTTTTATATCTTTACAACCCTTGACCCCATGGCCTCCAAAACCCAATAGATGAGAATAGACTCTTGTATAGCTCCCATTATATTTTTCTTTGCAAATGTGACATAGCCACAATCTACTACCCCCAGTGTTTTTCCCTTTGTCTTTGTCTATACGTGATGCTAGTTGAAGAAGAGGTTTTTTAGAATTAAAAGGGCCTTTTGCATATTTTTTCAAGTCTTGAGAAGGGATATCAAATGGGTTTGTTTGAGGCTGCCCCATATGAATTGATTGGTTTTCTTCCCCCCTCTCAACATCCCCACTATCTTCACTATTGTTGCTCATTTTGTTTTCTTTTGGTTTTTGAAAACTGAAAATTAAAAAAAAAAACAAAAAATCATACATTTTATCATTTTAACTTAGAAAAAAATGAAAAAAAATGAAAGATAATGAGAGATTAACTTACCTCTTTCACTTCTTTTGTTGGTTGCTTGCTTAATGCTCTCCTTTCTTCCTCCTAAATGTTGGTTTTTCTTCTCCAACAACTCCTTCAAACCCTTCTCTTTATCTTCTCACTTTTGCTCTTGGCTGCAATTTTATCTTGGCAAGTTAAAATGAGATCAAATGAAGGTAAAAAAATGTTTTAAGTGGCCATATTAGGGTTGGGAAGGCGTGGGGCCCACAAAGCAATGTTTTAAAAACAAAAAAATTTAAAAAAACACTTTATTTTTATGTCTTTTTTGCTGCTGTGCGATAGGGGACGGCCGGCCGTCCCCGGGACGGTCGAGGGACGGCTAGGCGTCCCCTATCCGTCCAGGGGACGGCCTGGCAGTCCCCTGTCCACTCGGGGACGTTTCCTTCAATCGGGGACTTCTGGGGGACGGCTGTCAGCCGTCCCCTGCGCGTTTCCTGTCCCCGAAACGGCACCGGGACGGGGACGGGGGGCAAATACCCAGGGGACGCGTCCCCGGGTTTCCTTGATAAAATCGTGATTTCTCTCTTGATATTTAATGAAAAATAGAAATTCAAAATGTTCTAGAAAGCTTAGACAAAGAAGAACAAACCCCATAAATGTTTTTGAATATATTTTGCATAATGAGAGCAGTTTTGCATGGAAAATAAGGGGCATGAATGTGACTTCAATATGCAGGTTTGAAAACTTGTTTTTTCTTTTTTGTGGTGATTTATCATCAAGCAATATTTACCATCTCAGCAAACATTTTAGTCTTTAGTTATTAGCACAGCAACCATCCAGGCAAACATTTTGAAACGCATTATTGAAATTTCATTGAGAGAGTTGACCGCAGCCATTGAAAGTGTTTCACCTGCTATGCACATTTAACCATGAGCTGGTGTATCAGTCAACAGCTAGCTGTAAGGGAGGTGACACCATGTATAAGTTGCTATCAAAACTCTTCAGGTACAATTGAGAGATCATGGTAAATTGCCCATCTTAAATTCATACAGATAAGACAATGACAACAGACAATAATGAAGAATGTCTTTTTGAAGTAACTACTAAAGACCCTCCACATGAGAATACTGAGGAGGAATATATTTTCTAAATAAAATCAAGAGTTTGTATTTGTGATTGGATGCGTATGTCTCCAATCACATTTGTTGGTTATTTGTGATTGGATGTGTTCGTCTCCAATCACATTTATTGAGTAATTATGATTGGATGTGGTTGTCCCCAATCATAATTGTTGTGAGCAGAAGTGTGTATCCCTGTTCATAACTTTGTTGTTGGATAGATGTGTTTGTCCCTTTCCAGACTTATTATATGACCTTGGATAGATGTGTTAGTCCCTATCCTTGGTTCCATGGGTAGATGTGATTGTCCCTATCCTTGGATGAAGTATAGTAAGGTCAATCCTACTAAGGAAGCATAGTGAGACTAGTTCCACTATTGCTTGTCACAAGTAGATGTGTATGTCCCTACTCATACCTTATGTTTGTGGTGAACTATTAAATGTGCTCATCAAGTATTGTTAGTCAACCTATCCTCATTTGGAGAATGATGTAATATGGGCGGATGTAGAGAATATTACATCATTAGTGTGTCATACAATAATTATTAATTGGGAGTGTTTGTCTATATAATGAGTTGTTTATTCAGGAGTTTGTTTATTTGTTAGTCCAATAATTATCTATGTTTAGGAGTTTGTTAATTTGTTAGTCTCGTAATTATCTATGTAAGAAAGTTGTTATAGGAGGTTTCCTATAATATAGGATATACAAGTCCAATAAATATGTAAATGTATTGAGAAAAATGATGATATAGAAGCAAAGTGTTATTATGAGTGCAAAATTTTCTATTTCGATTCTATGATTTCTGCCCAAATCTCTGATAATGAGAGGGTTAGAGTGGGAATTAATTTGGCGATCAAATTGGTAGAAAGTGGACTCATCCAAGCTGCCTTGTTTCCACTCACAATTCCATCCCTTGGATTGGTGATAACATATGCTTGTCGTTATGAACCAAGAATAAGGAGAATTATGTCTCTCGACAACTAAGTGATGTAGTTTGGTTGCTGAAACCCTTGATTTAGCATTTGGATTGCAACACTATGAAGAAACCCAATTGATCAACTTGGAGTATGGAACAATACTATGCAGGATTGCCTAAAGGAGATTGCAAGAAAGTGGCTGAATGAGTCGAAGAGACCAATCCGATTACCCAAGTTATACCAAAATAAATTCAAAGAGGAGCTTGGTTTGATGATTACAATGCTCAATAGGGTGGCAGGTCAATCAAAAGCAAGAACATTCAAAATCAGGATATTCTACATTATAAGCCACATCTATGAAAGAAAGAGGCATATTGATTGTGGTCATCTCATCATTAATTGCATCCATACCCAATTGATGAAGTTTTCTGACAAAGGGCTTTATACATGGTGTCATATTTAACTTACTCTTTGGTATAAACCAATGCATTCACGAGATTGGAAAAGGTCCAAGTGCAAGAACAGTTTTTCTTGCGATCTTGGCAACTAGAGTACAAAGAATGGCTAAAGCATTTCAAAAAGTTATGTTTTCACTATGCTAACAACTAGAGATTTGAAGAATGAAAATCAAGTTTACATTACGGAATGGTTATATAGAGTTGGCTGATCGGTTATTCCAATTTCCTACTTTCACCTACATCAAAGTTTGTGGATTTGAATCCTATCCATACAAGTTACCTCGGTATTCATGAGACCAAATCATTCTGATAGAGTATTGTATTAAAGTATTATTGTAACATTTAATGGTCATCTTAGTTGTTAGTTAGTCGATAGTTTACTTTCAGTTAACTTAGTTTGCTTCAGTTAGGTTTAGCAACTTTCAGTTTATTGTTTTAGTTCACGATTGTTTCTTTTTAGAAACATCGTCATGTAATTTATTATATAAGGAGTATTCCTCTCCTTTGTTTAACATCAAATAAGATCAATCAATTACCATTTCATCGTATCAAAGCATAGGCTCATTTTTGGCAAAATTTTTTAATAAATTCATGGTTTTTCCTAAGAAATTTTTTGGAAAATTTTTACATGATTTTGTTCGATTTTTTGATAAAAATCAAAGGTTATCTCAGCTGTTAAAAATCACAAGGATTCTTTTTTGAGCACCGAAGGTTTTTTGGCAAAAAAAATTTAAAAAAATCGTGATTGTTTTAACTCTAGGTACCCCTTTGGAAAAAAATCAAAGTTTTCGATTTTTTTTAGTAAGAAAAATCATGGGTTTTGCAAAGAAAATTCACAAGGGTTTTTCGTGGACATGTTTTTTGAAAATCGTGGATTTGTTCTTCGTGGATTTATGTTTTTTCACATCTGAAAATTGCGACTTCTGTTGGCAAAATCGCATCGGCGCCATTAGGCTTTTTGCACGTGGTTTTTTTTTTTTTGCATTTCCGGTGCAGATTTTTGAGGAATCACGGGTGTATGTGTAGTTAGAAGAAAATCGCGACTATCTAAAGCTTTTTCACGGGTCTAATCGGCGGATTTTTTGAAGAAATCACGGGTTTCTTTGTTCGTGCGACCTTGGTTTGCCTAATATTTTCTATGAGTGCGTTTTTTGGGCAATTTCACTAAGTTCATGGGCATGTATTCTTGTCTACAATTCACGACTAGAACCTAGCGACCTAGGCTTTTTGTCTATGATGTTTTTTTGCAACAATAAAAATGCCTAGGGTTTTTTTATTTTTATGCCTGGGTTTTTTGAAAAATTGTACCCTTGTTTGGCAACTAGGGTTTTTGCAAAATTTCATGGGTCTGCAACTAAAGTTTTTTTGACAATTTTTTTTTAAAATAAATTGTGCCTTGTTTTTGACAATTTTTTTGAAAAATTTGTGTGCCTCTTGCCGCCTAGGGTTTTTGGGCGAAGTCTACATTTTTCTCGATTTTTGGACAAAATCTTGGGTTTCTAAGCCTCTGATATTTTGGCGATGTTTTTAAAAAATTGTGGAACCCTCTAATTGCCTCAGGATTCGTGCCAACTGATTACCTCATATTTCGTGCCTTTTGAAAACGGGAGGGACGGCATCTCTGACCAACATCATGTTGGAAAGTAGCCAAAGGTTTAGCGGTAAAAACTACAACACGTGGATGCGAAGGATGCTCACCATCTTCGTGTATCAGTGTTTGGATTCACTTGTTCTAGGTACAGAAGCTCGTCCTACCACTGCGGGAAAGGACTAGGAAAAGTATGATGGAAGTAATTGAGAGGCGGTTATGCTTCTCAAGTTATTAGTCACCGATGAGATGCTACCAAAAATACCATCTGGTAAGACTGTTGCGGAGATCTGGAAACATTTGAAGGATCTTCATGAAACCTCACAAGGGTAGGGCTTTCTTCCTTAAGAATATGTTGTTTTCCAGTATGATGGATGACAAGATGTCTTTGCAAGATCACCTAATTAAGACCAAAGACATTCGTGATCAACTGGAGGCCATTGGTTGCAAGATGGAAGAGGAGGATATGGTGGTGATCACGCTGAAAAGCTTGTCATGATCCTACGAGCACTCCATCGAAATTCTCAACATTACCTCCAATGTTGCCCTGAAGTTTGATGGGTTGTGCAACAAGATAGGTGGAAGAAGCAGTTTGGGAGCAGCAGTAAGTCTCCTAGTATTGAACAAGCATTTACTGCCAGAGACAATGGCAAAGGCAAGTCCACTCAACAGAAAAGACAAGGAAAATCGGAGGATAGCTCCAAGAAGTCTTTCACATGCCATTACTGTGGTAAGATTGGTCATATGCAGAAGCACTGCAAGAAGCGGTTGGCTGATCAGAAGTCCAACCAGGACAGGTCTCAGCAGAGTGCTCATGTTGCAGAGCATACTGAGCAGAAGGAGTCTGCCTTTTATGCATTCATTGCCAAAAGACCATCAAATTATGGGTAGACTTTTTTTAGTTAGTAGAATGACCATTAAGGGAGGGTATTAAAGTATTATTGTAATATTTGAAGGTCATCTTAGTTGTTAGTTAGTCGATAGTTTACTTTCAGTTAACTTAGATTGCTTCAGTTAGTTTTGGCAACTTTCAGTTTGTTGTTTTAGTTCACAATTGTTTCTTTTTAGAAACATCGTCTTGTAATTTATTATATAAGGAGTATTCCTCTCCTTTGTTTAACATCGAAAAAGATCAATCAATTACCATTTCATATTGGAGGCAATGAGCAGTCACTCACGAGTATTGCAAGAAAACACATAAGTTGGGAGCCAACTTTCCAATACAAAGCAAGCCATACAAGGGTGCAAATGACATAGATGCCAAGAATATGGAAGCTGAACTGTCAAACTTCAATCTCAAGTTCTATCATAGGAGCAGATAGTTCAGTTCTAAAAGCATAATGGCTAAGAGACTTGGACCCAAGTTTACACATGTACCCAAGTTTACACATGTACCTAGTATTGAAGACTTCGAGTTGAATTGCGTTGATGAATATTCCCTTAGAAAAAAGCATAGTCAAATGAGCTTAAATTAGCTAAGAGTATTCACTTTTGAAATAGTGCCATAGAAATTGGTTGATTCAAGATAGGATATTTCGTCTCCCCATATTGCTCAATCAAGAGGGCATATACAAACCTTGTCACTAGTTGATTGGTAAATTAAAGATACCATTTTTGAAGATTGGATGAACAAGGCAGTGATGGACAGATTAAGAGGATTCTTAGAGAGGAAGCTCACAAAACAAGCAATGATGATTCCACAAGGAAAAAGTTCAAAGTTACCTACGTGAGTGTAGAAATGGTTCCTAATATCAAAAATACAACTATCAATGCCAAAAATGTACAGAAGAAGATGAAAGCTTCAACTGAAGCTATGGAAAGTTCAAAACCTATTAGTTAAAACCAATTGTGAAAAACAAAGTGAATTCTCCTTCACTTATTGATTCCTTCTCTAATTTCTCAAGAAATAGTTCCTACTTCTCTATCTTCAATTCCAAAACAGCCAAAGCTAGTCCCTATAGTGTCTAAACCTCCTATTCACACATCTCCTACTCCAATGGTTCAGCCTAATGAAAAAAGACTAGCCATAGAGGTAGAGATTGCAAGATCCAATATAGGTAGTTCAAAATGAATTCAAGAATCCTTGAACAAGAAGAGAGTTGTTGGACAACCTCTCAACTAGAATGACGTATTCAAATTAACAAGCAAGGGAGCATTTTTCATGGAAGGGACTCAAACTGATGTTTTGAGGCATTATAGGAAGTGTTTGGTTTGTCAACAAAGCAAAACAAAGCATGTATTTCCAACTGGTTTGTTGCAACCCTTACCCATTCCAAATCATAAATGGGAGAGCATCTCCATGGATTTCATCACAAACCCCTAAAAGTGCAAGGTAAAGATTACATCTTCATGGTTGTAGATAGACTAAGTGTGCTCATTTTCATGCTATATCTTCAAAGCACAAGGCTCCACGGGTGGTTGATTTGTTCTTTAGAGAGATATTTAGACCATGGGCTGCCAAAAAATATTGTGAGTGACAGGGACAACAAATTTATCAACTTGTTTTGGCAAGAACTCTTTCAATTGATAGGTACATAATTGACTTCAAGCACTAGCCATCACCCTCAAACCAATGGGAAAACAGAAATTGTGAACAAATAGATAGAAGGGTATTTGAG
The DNA here is from genome assembly GCA_007258455.2 of Sequoia sempervirens. Classification (NCBI taxonomy): domain Eukaryota; kingdom Viridiplantae; phylum Streptophyta; class Pinopsida; order Cupressales; family Cupressaceae; genus Sequoia; species Sequoia sempervirens. Next base: position 36,316 of record VDFB02064960.1, on the reverse strand, counting down.
AAACTATGTTACAAGGCAGCAAACAACTTGGGCTAAAGTGGCACCAATTTGGGGAGTATTGCTACAATTCTACTAATCACATGTCTAGTATGACTCCTTTCAAGGCACTCTATGGTTATGATGCAATTTTGTTTATGGATTTGATTCTTTCAGATTTTAAAGTTCCTGGGGCTAAAGATTTGGTTCAAGAAAGCTTAGATATTGTGAATGCACTCAAAGAGATCCTACAGCAGTCCCAAAACCAACCAAAGATGTATGCTGATTGCCACTGATTAGAAAGAATTTTTGAGGTGGGAAACATGGTTTTCTTGAGGTTACAGCCCTATAAACAATCTTCCCTCAAGGGAAGTAGTACAAAAAATCTTAAGCCACGGTTTTATGAACCCTATAAGACCATAAGGAGGATAGGTGAGGTTGCATATGAGCTGGAACTTCTAGAAAATAGCAGGATTCACAATTTTTTTCATGTTTCATTTTTAAGAAGTCCCTTGGACAGCAAGTTACACTTTCGTTAGTGCTGCCACCACTTGATGATGAAGGGAAAATGATTTTGGAGCCCAATGCTATCATGGATGTGAGGGAGAAGAGGCTTCGAAACAAGGTCATTCTGGGAGTATTTGGTGAAGTTGAAAAACTTGCCCCTTGAGGATGCTATGTGGGAAGGAGCAAAAATCTCTTATCTAATTTTTAAATTGCTAGAGGACAAGCAATGTTTGGGGCGGGAGGACTGTTATTTCCCCTGCATTCAAGGGGAGTAATGTCTTAATATTAATATAATAAAAGTGTTTTTAAACACTATATTAACAATATTAAATATTAAATATAGTATATAACATACAATAATAACAAAATATAGTAAGAAATGCATAATTTGAATTTGAACGCCAATATTTGGGCCCTTAAGACCTATCTTCAAACAGGTATACAGGGAGTTTCTATTTCATTTTTGGCATCACCAAATTTTGGAAATTCTGGAGCGAACCCTTGCAAATTTAGTTTCCAGTGCTAAAAGGATGAAAACCCTGATTGCACAAGTGGCGCAGTTGTCTGGAACAAAAGATTTGGATTCATCTAGGCAGTGCATCCACTAATCTTCATAGGCAGCTAGATCAGAGTTGTTGGGCAGACCATCCATTGCTTTCCAAGGTCCAGCAAACAGCTACAGCAGTGTAGTCTACAAGAGAAATTCCAAGGATAAAGTTGATTTCATCTTTCAAACAGGTTGGTGCACCACCTTAGAGCCATTTCGAAGTAGCAAGTTACAGTCCAGGAGCAGATCCAAGGCGGCAGAATAAAATCACCCTACAAATCGCAGATCTAGGTGGGAACGCAATAGTCTACACACAGCAAACCCTAGGCGGCACCAAGTCAAATCTAACTCAGCAATATCCATTGTGGACCTGCGACCTTTCCTTCAGCGATTCACACCAACAGGCAGCTGATGTTTGAGGGTTTCACAACTCAGACCCTCCTCCAAACTTCAACAATCTTAGCTGCAGATTTTCTTAGCCAGTACCAACAGAAGGCATCAGCCAGACACACCATAGTTTGCATCATCTCTGATCTAGACGCTCAGATTACCCCTGTGCAAGACAATCTATCTAATCCAACAGTCTGATCAATACCAGAGGGCCTGCACTGGAACTTTAAAGTTACAAAGTATAAACAATTGGTTACCAACCAGTTATCTGCTGTTGGTAATTTTTTGTGAATTCAAATTGTACTCTGCACTTGACTGGTAAATCAAATTTATTGACTCTTTTCAGATCTGTAATTTTGTAATTTTGCTCAAGGATTTAGTGGCAGTATTGCAGTTCAGTGGCTGTATATTTTCGGTTGCATTTAATCTGTAACTCTAGTTTGGTTTCAATTTTTCATCTAATCTGGAACCCTAGAACAGAAAAACCCTAGGGACATTACATATGGATACACTTCCACCCTACAAGACACAAATTCACACATATTTGGTTTTAAGTTCTTTTTCTTGTCTTATTCAGTCAAATATTGTGATTATGGTAACTATTGATGGATTATACTAACTAAAATTGGCATTGTTCATCTCGATTATGGTCTGCTATGACTTTAATGGGTGTTATCTAAACGACCATTGTTTACATAACCTGAACTTTAAAGGATCCTCCAAATCCTACATGTTAAGACAGATCTTACCATTATAGATACCTTGTGGTTTTTATTTCAGTTATGAATTTCCATTGGGTTAATTTAGTGGGATATGGATCTATAAATGGATTGTTCAAGAAATAATAAAAAGGTTTTGGAAATATAATAATAAAGACTGTTTCATTTATATAAACTAGAGGGAACAATTACAAGAGAGAGGAGGATGCCCCATATCCTCAAATTTCTTCAGATAGGACAGGACATCTAGGAAGAATTCTATCTGTCCTTACGGAAAGGGATGCCCAAGAATCTTACCTACCCATCATACAATTCCTCTGCACTCGAGAAAGCAAACCACCACCAACAAAACACACAATCCTTATACCCACAAGAATGCATCTCACCACCAGCAAAGACATTTCCCCTACCCCTAAGGTTCCATCCCCACGTCTTTACCAAGATTATATCCTAAATGGGAATAAAAGGTAGAAAGTCTTCTTGAAATAAGTCAATAACTAAATGCAAAATATTTATAGTGCATGGCATTCAGGATAGCATATGACAAGCAAATATACTCACATTATTTTATTTCTAAAATGAGAAAAATTGTCAACAAATACAAAGCAGAGATCTTTCACATACCCAATCACTTCATCAGGGGTTGACAACTTTAGCTTCTGTAGAATTGCAGGAGTGAGTGATGTAGGTCGTCCACGACCATCATGTGCCCTTATTACTGCAGTTAGAGCTTGAGCAGAAATCCCATAACCACTGGACATAACCAAGGCCATAAACTTTTCTTGTCGGTGCTTGCCAAATAAATGAATGTGTTTTGCGAACTACTTAATACCCCTTAAAAAAAGCAAGAAAGCAGAAGATATTGGAGATTACTCTGAACAAAAGGAAAGCTAACTGAACATTTTTGTAAGCCTTAATGAGAGTAAACATTTTAAAAGGCACATGCTACAAAAAGTTAACAGAATATCATCTTCCATCTTGGGAATTTCATCAGCAGCAATTATGGTGAACTCAAATTAAAGATGTATCCCCTGTTTCATAAACTTGTTTATAATTTATATGAATGATTCCTGTGCATTTGTGTGTATAAATGTACATCAAAATGCTACAAAGTATGTCTTATCTAAGATGGCAATCTGATATACACCTTCCTAACAATGAAAATTGGCACTTGCACAGGTACCATAGTAGATGTAAATGATAAAAATGTATTTACCCCCATAAAGCTACTAAAGTTCTACACTAATTATTAAGAAACAGTCATAGGAAAATAGTTCTCTATTATAATACTTTGAATTACAGCTGGTAACATAAAGTTTCCTTTGCCCTATTCAAGGGTTAAGAGATTCTGTTACTGGACAGAATAATGGGATTCAAAATAATCCTAATTTGAATGGGGAAAGAAAGGATTGGGAACCCCTCCTGAGAATTTTGTGAAAATGAACTTTGAAAGGGCTTCTAGGGGTAATCCAGGCAGTGTTAGTGCAGGTTTTTTGCTTAGAAGCTTAAATGGTTTCATTGTGTATGTTGGGTTTGTCTTCTTGGGTGTTAGAACTAATAATGAAGCTGAACGAGAAGAACCTGTAGCAGGTACAGCAGCAGTGTCTTCCAAAGGAATGGATAATTTTGTTGTTGTAAGAGACCCTCTTTTTGTTATTGAGGCACGTTTAAAGGGCTCTTAACCAAATTGGAGGTTAAAGTGCAATGTGGATGGGGCCTTGTCAATTGGCGCCGAATTTGCAACGGTAAGATGTCAACATTGCAGGTGTAAATTAAAGTCACTTGCAGATTTTATGGCAAATTTCAGGGTGGATCAAGAGCCCCTTACAGCGCTCTATAGTCATCCATTCAATTTCTAGGTTGGCATTGAATATCACCTAAGATATATGCCTCCCTATAAAATATTGCAACTTTGGAGACCCTTTGGTCTCTTTTCCCCTGGTGGTGGACCACATTTATAGCATTAATGTTGGCTCCCCTTCTAGTATTGCAAGGGCTACAGTATTTGTGAGGCTGCAGTACCATAAATTGGTATGTGAGAAACATCTATTTAATGTCGTGTTGGTGATCCCTGTGGGTATGATGATCAAGAGATTTCTCTTTGGTGATGTGGAAGGCTTTGGTTTAGTGTTTGTTTTCTGTGTACTCTGTGTGTTTTAAGTATGGGCCATAAACAGTCACTGAGGCATTGTCAGGACCCTTGTCACAAAGGAAGGTAATTGATAGGAGGCTACCCTCTATTTTTTCTTTTGACTCATCTGTGGTGGTAGTTTTGTGCAATCGGTGCTTGGGATTATAGTCTTGGTGTCTCTAGTCCACCATGCTCTAAGGAGATGATTCACCAAGACTTCATGGAAAAATTGGTTGTGGGGATTCCAGATGCAGTGATGCAGGTGATAATCCTTCAATTGTTTCTTCTAGAGCAATTTGTTGGGATGCTCCTACCTATGGCAGGGCATGGCCCTAGAGAGGAAGAATTTAAGGAGCCAAAGAGTGATGAAATGGAAGCAAGTAACTCAGTGGCTAGAAGTTAGGGTTTCAGTTTCAGAGCATGAAGTTCATGTATTACATCGTTACTATCAAAATTTGAAGAAGGTTCTGCACAAGTTAGAAGTAACACGTTGTAATGTCAAGTTAGTGGTCCCAAGTGACCATACTATCCCTTCTTTCTGTGGTAACTCAATTAACCATGTGAAGAAGTGATTGAAAGTTCTCTATGGGGTTCGACTGAATACTCTCATTCCCTTATGCTATCTTGGGGCGTCCTTGGTTGAGGAGGTCATAGACTAGGGCGGTGCTTCTGTTTTAGGGGTTGGTGTTTGGTGTGTTAGACTGTTAGTTGATGGCGGTGCTGGCTGGTGGGGTCAAGTGTTATGTCTCTGGTATTTTTAGTAGCAAGCTGTCTGTTTCATCCTGAAGTTGTATTGTTTTGATTGTAGTATGTATAAATAGCATCAGGTTTTTGGCAGTGGAGACGGTTTTTGGTTGCATTCTGGTGGAATATGTTGAATTTACCTGCTTGCAGGTTTTTTCCTGTTTATTTTTGTTGGATGCTTAGAGCTAAGTATCAAGTTTGTAATAAGTTGGTGCTACCTTTGTTTATATCTCTCTTTGCATTATACTTCTAGTTTATGTGCCTTCTATATTTCGAAGCATTATCTTTATCGAGTGGGGGCACCTATAGATTCCCTCATTTAAATTATCTATAAAAAACATAAAGTTTCATTGACCGAATAACTTGTGAACTGCAAATTTAAGGCCTCTGTTCTTCCACCTGCAGTCAAGATTAACTGAGCAAGTTAAAAAGAAAACCATCTTATCACAGGCCTCCTCCAATGAACTTCATTGAGTTTTTTTAATTGATTAATTTGAGAATTTCATTATGATTGCATGATTATCGTTGACTATATTTGCAGCAATCTGTGTGTGCAGAGGTTCATATCCTAGATTATAATAGGTTTGATCATTCAGTTTAGATTTCAGTATTGCATTTCATTTAAATTTAAGTAATGTAATATAGATCCTGATGTTGGTCTGGTTTATTATCTCACAGGCAGGAATTAGACTTCCTTCACGAGATGTTATTTATCTGCAAGCTGGCATTTATCAGTCTATTTTGTTATTTCAAGCCTTATAGAGATTTGTAATGTCCCTTCCTAGGCAGTACAGTTGATTCAGGGGTTAGCCTATCATTCAGATCCTCGTAGGTTGACAGAGGTGTTTAGAGAGTCACTTGAGGCAATTATCCTGCGTTTGGGAACATTACTCCAGCAATTGATTCAGGTTTGGGCCTTGGCAGACTCTTACAACAGACTCTTACAAAGTGATTTTTAGACACTTACTATTTATAGTAAGTTAGGCAGACAGGGGTTACTATTTCTGGCAAGGCACCCGGTTCAGTTGGTCAGCTCAATTTCGACCCAGTTTGATAAATTGATGAGCAAACAGTGATATTTGAGGCATTTGATAATTATTAAAGGTTTATTAATTTGACTTTATAATATAAAGTCACTTTAATGAAAAATTAAAGTAATTATTTAATGGCTAATTATAAAGTATTAATACTTTATAATAAAGAGGTAAATAATATTAAATGAATATTTTATTACTCATCAAAAAGGGACGCCATTATTTAATGAAATTGCCTAAGTTCAAAATAGGCGAATTTTATATTATTAAATGCATTTTAAATTGCTTTTTTGAAGGGGGTCGACTTATTGAGAAGAGATATATATTTTACAAAGACAAATCGAACTCATTCATTCATGATTATTCTAATTTGTCTATTTTTCTCTCTGAGAGCATTGGGGTTTGTGAAACAAGGGTTTCTGCAAATCATTGGATTTTGGAGAACGTTCCCTGTTCAAAATCAGACATACTGAGACTGTGAGATACCAGTTAAAGCTTGTCAGTTGAGTGGCTTCATCCAGAGGTCATTACAGAACTTACTGTGGAGTTTTTATTCAGAGTTTGGATCGATCTATCTTCCATAAGGAGAATATTTCATTGGCAGTGTTTCATCCAGCAACTGGCACAAACTTCAAGGCAGTACGAAATTCTTTATTTGCTGGTATAAGCCGTACTTATCACAGCTGCAAGGCCGTATCATTCATATTAAGCAAGACGCATTGCCTTTTTGCACTATATCTTCTCCAGTGGTGGCGCCCAGACCTACAGAGGGTTTTGGAATCAATATTAAGCAGGAGAAGTCTTGATTACTAGCTGGCCGTACCAATTTGTCTTCTTTCAAGGTGGCTGCAAGCTTATTCAGGTTCCTTAATAAATAGCTTGCCTTTTTCTTGCATGTTTGAATCTCGTAGTTGTAAATGTTCTAAAAGATCAATATATCGCCTATCTTCAATTTCCAGCTTGTATTTTGTCAAATCTAGTCTTCTGGTATTTAATTTTATTTTTCCAAGCATTTTCTTGCAAAATCACATTATCTCTCTTTATTGCAAAAAACCTTGCATTCTCAGTCAGTGGTTGGGTTGAGAGACACCTGGTCTCTTACAAGATTGTTTGTCTTTTTTACTCTGTCGGATTGTGCAAATGTTGTCATTGTCTAGGTTCATAATGTGTTTCTCTATGTTGTTGTACACTTTGATATATATATAATCGCATAGGATTCATTGTAAAAATGTATATATTTTGTTATTACCTCAGATTTATTTGATTGGGTATATAAATTAAATATATATTGTAATATACATACATACATACATGCGTGTGTGTGTGTGTAAATATGTAAATATATGTATATACATACATACATATATATCTATGTATATATACATATATACATATATATGTATGTATGTATATGCATATATGTATATATGTAAATATATGTATATACATATATATACATATATACATACATACATATATATGTATATATATGTATATATGTATCTATATATACATACATACATATATATGTATGTACATACATACATACATACATATATATATATATATATATATATGTGTGTGTGTGTGTGTGTGTGTGTGTATCTATATATACATACATACATATATATCTGTATGTATATATCTATATATATACATATATATCTATACACATACATATATATCTATATGTATGTATGTATATATAGATACATATATACATATATATGTATGTATGTATATATGTATATATATGTATATACATACATACATATATATACATATATATACATATATATGTGTATATATATGTATATGTATATGCATATGTATATGTATGTATATATATATATATATAAGTTTATGAATCACATTATACTAAGCCATTAGTATAAGCATATAATATATATCTTAATCTTCGGCCTATGGCCATGGACTATGTTCAAGTCTAAATCTTTAAAACCTAATCTAAGCTTGGTGGGCTCTAACCTTGAAACCTAAACCAAACTCCAATCCAACAGTTGTTGTTCAAGCATTGCTTATCATGTGGTGAAAACAAGTTGGAAGGCTGCGGAATTTATTACTGTGGTTTTCACTAGTGCAATCCAAATATATATGTCTAATTTTGATATATGAATCATATATACTAAGCCATTAGTATAGGCATATAATATATATCTTAAACTTTAGCCTATGGTCATGGACTGTGTTCAAGTCTAAATCTTTGAAACCTCATCTAAGCTTGGTGGGTTGTTACATTGAAACCTAAACCAAACTCTAATCCAACAATTGTTGTTCAAGCATTGCTTATCATGTGGTGAAAACAAGTTGGAAGGCTGCAGAATTTATTACTGTGGATGTCACTAGTACAATCCACCGGTCCTGCATGCATTAACCAGTTGTTAACAAGTTACCTTGTGGTCCTTCGTCCCATGCAGTTAATTGGTAGTTATCTTGAGTTCTTTCAATGTTTGGAAGGTTCATTTTTGGTATTTTGTATTTTTCAATTAGTTTTACCTGTAGAAGATGATCATGCCCTTTTTTGTAGCCATGAATCATGCAAAATTCCTAGTTTTTTCTTCATGCAAGAGCTGGGAGTTTATCCTGAATTGGATGTTGGGCTCTATAAAGTTATTATTCTAGAAAATGCTAGCATGCATGAATATTTGGTTTTATTCTTGTAGAAAATTGGTGAAAGATTTCAATGGCACCATTTTATCTAGTATTATTCCTTGTGGGCTCTTTGTCTGTGATCACTATTTTTGGAATCCTTATAGATATTTTTGGGATCGATTGGTTGTCTCATTGCCAGATGCAGAGAGACTAGTGGTAGCTTGCGAAGGAACTGAAATGCTTGACTTGGGACAAAGTCGGCACTCAAGCTTTCAATGCCACACAGTACCAGGTAATATTTTTTCTATAAACTTGTTAGAGATATCATTTAGATAAATATACTTTTCCCAGTAAGTAAATAAACTCTCATGCTTTGTAGTTCGTTGTTGTATTGTTGAATTCTTGTGATCCTTGTGACTGATGGTGTTTCGGGTCAATGGCTGTTATTATTTCGGAATTCTTGAGTCTGAGCTGGCAAAAAAGGAATATGTGAGATGCAGCCTCTGTATATGTGAGTTTGCAAGTCCTAAGATTGGGTTGGAATGAATGACATTTCATCTCATGGCTTTTTGAGTCTTATGCAAAGCATTTTTATTGCTCTAAGGATCTATTACTTGTTGAGATAATTGTCTCGAATACAAAAGAAGGCCTTGAGTCATGTGACTGCGTATGTGAGCCATTGTTTTAAGGGGTTGTAGGGTTTATTGTCTGAAACTATTTGGAAGCATAGCTCAAGGTTAAGCCTGTGGCCTCATTATCAAACTATAATGGATTATTTGATAAGAGAATACAAGATTTTTTGCTTGCATGAACTCAGGGTTATTATGAGGCAAATTTGTTGTCTTTACAAAATGAGGTTTTGTGTATAGCCTGTAATAATGGTTAACTGATGAAAGTATAATCCACGGGTGCATTTAACGGTTTAAAGCTTTAAACACTAATGCCTTGAGATTCTGTGTCCAAGGCTAACTTCTAAACTTGGAAGGTGAATTGTCAAAGATTATGGCTAAATCATAAGTTCTACCTTAGGAATAGCTAAGTTGATTGTGTTGTACCCCAAAATTAAAATTTTTGTTACACTTAGACATTTTGAAGAAATGAGTAATAGTCTTGTCAAATCAGTCAAAAAGGTCAAAATTTGGGTGTGCATGTCTTGCATGGAGGGTTAAAACACAAAATGTTCAATTTCTGACGATCTGGGTCTGCTAAGAGCAGCTTAACCTACAAAACCCAGATCTCAGTTTTTCATCCCTAAATTTTAGGAAAACTGCTATTTTTAGAAATTTTCTCGAAATAGTAAAGTTTTCTGGGTTTTTCTGGGTTTCTTTGAAGCGGATCGGCAAAATTTTCTAAAAATAGAAAATTTCTAAAAATAGAAAGTTGGTCCGACAGGGTCCGAACTGATTTTGATTGGCTCAAAATGTGTCCGTATCAGGCTGGTGCAGTCAGAATCTTAAAATATTCAGTTTTGTCCTACTGGGTCTATTCAGCTTTTTCAGAAGCATATCTGGAGTTCTGAGGTCATCAATGGAGGTCATCCGACTGCCAGGCGTCAGTTTTAGCATTCAAAACTTCCAGCAGAAAGTGAAACGATGAACATGCACGAGGATCGAGGAAGAAAAGTGAAAAGTCATGAAAATTTTAAGTCTGCTGAGTTTGGGCGCCCCAGTTGAAGAAAGGCGCCCACCTTTTTAGGGCATCAGATGAAGAAATTAGGGTTACGGTCTCCAATGGAAGTTGCTCAGTTTTCAGTCAGCTTCGCGATGGATATCCCCGTCAGAGCATCAGATGATCCAGTCTCCGGCAAATTCAAGTTGAAGTCAAGGTATAAAATGAGAATCTGGAACTTGAAGAAGATGAACAAATTGAAATTTTTTCTAAGTCTGGAGAAACTGGGCGCCCCAGTTGAAGAAAGGCGCCCAACTTTTCAAGGGTGCAAACAGAGGAATTTGCAGTCGAAGCTATAACGGGATGTCTTCAGAATTCAACTGGCTTTGCAGTGAGCTATTCAGCACGACAAACGGAGCTCGCAGTCATCAGATTCAAAAGGCTGAACAGAAGGTCCGACGAGAGGTGAAAAGAGAAATTCAAAGCAAAAGTAAGAAAGGTGAAAAATAAACTAAGTGTTGGTAAACTGGGCGCCCCCAGTCAAGATAGGCGCCCAACCTTTTGAAGGGTGAAAATTCACTTTTTGACAAAAGTGTCTCCAGAGGACCCCTTTTCATTTTCAGTCAGCTTCGCGATGAGCACAAACGTTCAGCGATCCGACACTCGGAGCTTAAGATCCAACAAGGTCGCCCGAAGAGGTGAAAGACATGAATAAATTGGAAAATTTTCTAAGTCCGATGGAAGTGGGCGCCCCCCTTGAAGAAAGGCGCCCAAGCTTTAAAGCCTTCAGATGATGGAATTTGCAGAAGTAACGTCCAAGAAGGCCTCGCCAAAATCAGTCTGGCTATCCAACGAAACACTCAGGCAGGCAGTCCGATCAACGTAGCTCCCGGAATCGAAGATTCACCAGAAGATCAAAGGGAGAAGGAAGAACTTGGAAGTCAGGAAAATGGCTAACACTGGAGAAGTTTGGCGCCCCTAGAAGGAAAAGCCTCCCGTGAATTCGGAGGTCGAAATCAAGTTTTTAGCAGGAGGTGCCTCCAGAACATCTTCTTCAGAATCAGTCCAGCTCCGCAGTGAACCACTCAGCTCGCCTGTCGGGTACACCAATCAACGAGAAATCAGAGGCGAAGTGGCATGTTAAAATGGAGAAAAGTTGAAAAAGTTGAAATTTTGACTAACACTGGTGAAGTTGAGCGCCCCTCTTGGAGAAAGGCGCCCAAACCTTCATGCCTTAGAAGATTTTTGAAGATTTTCAAAATTTCAAAATTTGCTTGAGAAGAAGATGGCGTCCAAACTTGAGGAGCTGAGATTTAGGGTTTTGAAAATAACAGCAGAAAAAAAAGCAAAACCTAAAATCGAACCCTAAGTCTATTTAACACTTCTTTTCAATGTATTTTTCATTATTTTTGCAGGTAGCATCCAGAGGAGAAAGTTGGAGCAGCAAGTTTGAGAAATTTTTGTGATTAAAGAGTTCATAGTTGCTGGTTTTACATCAGATTTTTCAGACCAGCAAGCATAAACCATTGTTCTTTCAAGCTTTTTGTTCCAGAAGATCAAGTTTTTCAAGCAGGAGGCCAAGGCTTTCAATTTTTCAGTCATCTGGGTCTTTTTGCCTCTATCTTCTGAAGAATTTTTCAAGAACTTCATCAAGTTGCAGCAAGTGCTTTTATCTTGCATGTCAGTGAAAACCTCAGTGCATTCAAAATTCAACCATCTGGGTCCTTTCCAATCAGCCTTCTGAAGAAAACCCATATCGCAGCTTTTTTCAAAAAACCTAGGGTTGGCTGCTTTTTCAATCAAACGTCAGAGTTTTGCAAATCCAATCAACTGGGTCCATTTCTAACGATATTCTGAACAAAACCCAGATGCCAGCTTTTTTCGGGAAAAAATTGAAGAAATTAGGGTTTGCTGTTTTTTTAGTCAAAATTCAAGATTTTCAAAAACGGACGATCTGGGTTGTCTTGTATCGCCATTCTGAACAAAACCCATATCTCAGAAAATTTCTCAAAAAATTCGTCCGTTGAAGCACAAAAATCAGCATTCTAAAAATAGAAATTGTTCAAGACTTGTCTGAACCAGGGCGAGTTTACAGTCATTCTTCAAGTTTTCTGAAATGGAGTACACTCCTAATGTTTTCAAGTCCTAATCAGCACTTTTTCACAATTACATCAAAACAGCTGAGACAGACTTGCATCATGTCAAGCCGGTGTTCGACCTACACGCCTTGGAGAGAGCAGGCAACACTCTCAACAAGAACCTGGCTTACTACCTGACTCGCATAGCCAGTTTATTCCTATATCGGGCCTTTCGTGAGCCTTGAGTTCGTAATCGCTGCATTAAGCATTACAACCCCGCCACTAGGAGATCCACCGCCAGATGGCAGGTTGATTTGCAGTTTAAAGCCTGACATGGTTGAAAAGTGTTTTTCCATTCCCCCATGGCCTGAAAGTGTAACTCTTTCGAGGGATGAATGTGAAAAGATGTGGAATATGCATAAGGACAAATACAGCAAGAAGATTGCCCAGAGATGGATGAAAGAAAAACATAAGACATTGCCCAAGAATGTCGGACGAGGGGAGTTCAAGGACGAAGTTGCCATCATCATCACTTTGCTCAACAGGGTCATTGGTTCCGAGGATGCCACCAAGTTCCAACCTTGGATGTTTTATGCCATACCTCACATTATGAAGAAAACCGAGTTTTATGATTGGCCTACTTTGATTAGTGACTGCCTACATCAACAAATAACAGAATATTTCCAGTTTCATGTATTCCACATGGTGTCATATCTAGTCTATTTGGTGGCCTATCAAGGTCAATTCAGAGGATTGAACACCGAGGGATCTTTGAGCGTTCAACACATATATAATTATTATCCTCAGCTGGAGTTTACAAAGTCGTTGCACCACTACAAAAGGGTGAACGAGGCATTCTTGATGTACACAGTGCGTGACTTAGACAATGAATTGCACGTCCGCATCTCTTCAGTTGCTAGGGCAGCAATGGCGGAATGGGCAGATTGGTTTATACAGCTTCCTACCTTTACCTATCTCAGGGTTTATGGTTATTCAGGTGCCCCGCTAATGTTGCCAAGGTATCCGTCAGACGAGGTCATCTTCATGGAATTCTTGAGGCAAGCTCACGGTGTCCACACAGTCTTGAGAAATAGAAAGAAACCCTCTCTTCACTTTCCATTAGGATTGGGTATTTATACATGCAGGACTTCTGCAGATGCCAGAACAATTGGAGAAGAATTAGATAAATTCGGTCTCAAACCCTACAGTGAGAGGCGGTCATTTGATCCTCATGGTGTCTACGCTGGCCGGTTGGAGAAGAATTACAATCATATACCCGCACTTGAAGATTTTTGGGCTAACTGTGCAGATGAGTTTGAAGTGCGAAGGCGTAGTTACAGCAGGTTGACTCTCCATCAGATGAAAGATTGTTTGAATGAAGACATTGAAGGACTCTCTGATGATGATGAAGATGTTCTTCTACCGATGTACGCTCAGAAAAGGATCAAGGATCAGCCTCTTCCACAAGTTAATTGGGCAAACAAGGAATCTCTTTCAGTTGAAGACAGAACAAGACAAGTCATTGAGTATAGTAAGGTTTTCTTAGTGCTTAAAAGGAAGAACTCTATGCCAGTAGCAGAGCCGCCAAGGATAATTCCCTCTTCTTCTACAGCACAGTCAAAAGGAAAGGGTAAAAGTCAGTCTCAAGATGGCGTCAAAGGATGTAGATCAAATAAAAATGTAAAGAGAAGGTTGGATTTCTCAGGCATAGTTATACAGGAACAGCCTACAGTAGACTCAGAAGTTCCTCTTGATGAGCCCATACCTCAGAATGAAGCAGAGGAGCCGCCTTCAACACATGTTCCTGTACCTTTGACGGGTTCGTCACCAATTCACATTGATCTTGATATCGAAGATGATGAAGAGATCGCAGCAGTACCTCCTGAGGAAGTTAGTAGAGATACTACGGTGTCTTGGCTTGAGAACTCCTTAGGGCGGTTAGAGAAGGCTTCTACATTGGCGGAGTGTTTGATGGATCTCTTGATGAATATTTCTAGATCGAACCTCCTAAGAAGAAGGCAAAAGAAGCAAGTTCACTTTGATAGGAACCTGATAACGATTTCAAGTGATCACAAGGGCCTCCCGTGAAGATGTAAGAATAGGAGGATGGGGTGGAGGTGAACATGGATGATTTTGTAATGGTCAAGGTTAATCTTGGTAGAAATACCAGACATGCCGATTTGAGTCTCTTCAAAGTTGTATCCGAAAACCTACATGAAAGAGTGCTTAAAGATGGAGAAGACAAGGCAGCCCTCAAGGCCGAAAATCAGCAGCTTAAGCTTTTTATTTCTAACCTTGCTCGTGGTTCTTCCCAAACAACTCAGTTGCTGCCCCAGGTCTTAGAGACACCAGCTGATCACCATCAGTTAAGACAGCTGGGCATATGTGGGAAAGAGACTCAGGAGTGGATCGAGAGCTTCATTGTCAGAGGAAAGGAGATCTTGGCTCGGATGTTCCAGTTGAGAGAGAATGCTCATAAACTTCGTCAAAGCATCCAAGGATTTGAATAAACATGGGCTGAAGTAAAACCTAGGCATGAGATTATCATTGCTGATTTAGGTATCACCTCACGTTCATAGCAGCTTGGCGATAATGTAAGACAACTTGCTTGAGAGCCGCCATGTTTTCAAAGCAAAACTTCACGAGGATATCCAAGACCCATCACCTACACAAAGGGTGGTTGAAGCTCCCTTTCATCGCTGAATTTGTCATAGAGATCCCCTCTCAGTACAGTCTTGAAGATGGTTCTTATGTCGGGCTTGAGGAGGTGCAAAATCAGTTCCAGAACGTTGTTCATAGTTGCAGCCCAGTTGGCGGAAGGATAGGTCATATTTCAGTGATGTCAACAAAGTTCAATAAAGCGGCCAATGAGATTGAAGATTTCCTAAGATCTATTGCAGATGCCAAGATATTCTTGAAAAGCGGCGGTTCTGGCCGCTGATGTGGGTATTTAGATGCACCTAACCTCGGATAATTTTATCCTCGACTCTCCCTTTAGCTTGGAAAATATTCCTGGTTTCAAATTTTTCGCTTTTTCAAATTCAAATTACAGCAGCAACTAAGTATAGTTAGGAGCAGCTGAAAGTCCAAAACGCAGAAGAAAACAACTCTAACCAGAATGGCGCCGATGATGGCGAGCATTGGTCAGAGGATCTAAAACAAACTGCTTATGCTGGAAAGGAACTCGACGCCAAGTATGTGCTACCCAATCCAATGCGGAGTGAGGGGCGACCATATGACGGAGTGAATACAAAACAATGCTTGAAAGATAAATGCTGAGAAATGAAACCACTCAACACCCAGAATGTGCTTTCTACCCAAACTGGATAGTAGCTACCATAGGGCGGAGCTGTAACTATTACAATAACTTTGTATGAAATAAAGCATTACAATTCGGATGTGAGAAAGCTCAATAGATACTGCCAGTACTACTGTCAGTTTACAAGAAGATCATTCACTTGCCACAATATGAGAGATGATAACTTACTAACAATACAAATCAGCATTAACAAGTCCCTATGCTGAGAATTGAACTGAAATGAAGAGATTATTCAATAGATCCAACCTTATTCTCATCTTGGCCAACCCCGATGAAGTATCCGCAAAGGCTTGAGAACTCTCAACACCAACCAGCAATGGAAATACAGATTTCTTTTAGCTGTATTGACAGATCAGCAGTCTCCTCTTTTAACCAGCAGCAAATAGTTACCTTAGGCAGTTCGAAACTCCCATACTACACACTCAATTGACATGAAATTATATGCAAAGCAATACTAACATGATGGCGTTCAGATCTAACACAAGAAACAGACTTAAAACGCAGATATCAACCATTATAGTGAATAACCAGCAACATATAGAACTATTGTATTGCTCGGAACTCCCTTAATACTTATTCGAACACCCTAAGACTGAATGCAAAACATTCATATGATGGAGGCGCCTAAATCCCAACCAAAGAACAGACCTAAAATGCAAGAAACATTTAATGCACGAGTTTCAAGAAGCTGAAAGGTACGGCCCAGCCAAGAAGGGCGATTTCTTATTTAAAAATTCAGATCTGCTTCATAAAATCTATAAACTTGCAAATATGGGCGCTTGGCCAAGTAGCTGGAACTGAGGACACTCACCTACTAACCTACTTTTAGTGTCTTTTGAGTTATACAAAAAATGCTTAATCTGTAAACCAGCAATTCCAAGACATGGCTAATATGCGTAATTGCAGAAATCTAATATGCACATGATTACAACTCACACAATTAATGATCACAACTAGACTAAGAATCATCACTAGTCGTTGTCTTACAAACGAGAAGAGATGCCCGAGCTAGGAGGCCTTCATTCCTCGAAGCGTTCCAGAGCCAATCCGGCAGCATAACATTATATTTTGTCCAAAGATAATCAAATGATGCTCAACTCCTTCCTTATATAATTTTCCATTCGACTTCTCGTAACCCTAAAGTCACTTTCAAGTCAAAAACCCTAATCTCCTCAAAAGGGCGTACCCTCTCCTTCAAGGTTTAATAATTGATATTTTAATTAAATGCCATGCTTTGAAAAGTGCGCCCAACATAAGCTTGCTTGATTTTGACAATAATTAAAATAATCTTTTAATGAGGCGCCACCCTCAAAACCCCTCTTTTAAAAACACTTTAAGTCATTAATCTAGGCCCATGGTCAACGTTAAATTATAATATTTAAACGTGACTTTTAATTAAATGACTTAACTTATCCCGTAGATGCCTCAAGCCACACTGAATCTAGACATCTCGGCTCAAATCGGGTTGTGAAGTCAACCGAGTTGAACCGGTCCGAAAGTCAAGCAGTGCAAATAGAATTTACGCAAAATAGTAAATTCCAAAAGTGTCTGGTGTCGAGATGAACATAACCATCAGAAGCCCAAAACCCGTAAGGAACTACCATTGAATCCGACTCATCCCCGAATAAGGACCTCCTCAAAAAATAGGAAACCCTAATTTATCTCCGAATTTAGCCTTTCCTGGGTTCCTGCAAGAAAAAGGGCCTAACGGGTCACTTCAGGAGCGATCTTCTGTGCTCGGAGGAAGGGATTATTGGCTAATCCGGCTCTTCCTAAATTGCTTGTCCGCAAGCAATACCACCACAACTCCAGAAATTTGAAAACTAATCCATACGCAACAAGTATGATCCCTGGTTCCCAAATGCGTCTCAGGAAAAACCCACCATGCCGATGCTGCACCACTCTGATCACATCAATGAAAATATCATGCCAATGCTGCATTGACTCCCCTTGTAACTCCAAAGTGTTACCATCTATGATTCTCAAACTGAAAGATCTTAAAGGAAGGAAATCAAAATCATGCAACATCTCATGTCCACGATCCCCCGAATTAACAGTATCAACCATACTACTGTCAATCACCATTCTAAGCAATAGGAGAGATAGACTATTCAAATCAAAATCGAACTCCTCCGCATACCTCCACATGGTAACAAACGGGACCATGGCTGCAAGTGTGACCTCTACAAATCTCCTTACAAGGAGGGAAGCAATCCCTTGCAAGAGCTCAACAAACACATACTCATGTCTCCGCATAAAGCTACCATGCCTCATCTGAATTATACTGGCACAACCATGAAGACTACCGAAAACAATCATAGTTCCAGCCTCATGAGTCTCAGAATGGTGAACCAAAGCATGTGAGCGACTGCTGTCATGAATCACTACTGAGAATAAACTGGCAAAGTTTACATCAACAACCATCATAAGATGAATTTGGAGGGTAGGAAAAGTGTGAAGGAACAAATAATTGCTGCTGATCAAGACTAGGATCAGCGTAATGCAATCAGATTCTTGAGTCCTACCCAAAGGAAAACAACAACACCACTCAAGATCCCATACGTGAGCATGTGAGATGACCATCGAGCTGCAAGGTGACACCTCCAAGGTGGCTGGAAAACACTCTAGATCCATCTCCATGAGAAAACTACCACCCCTTTGATCAGGAGTGATGAACCAACTCTCCTGAATGCAAGAAACGCAACATGTAAGGTGGCTGGTCTGCCTCAAACCAGCAAGCTCGAGTCTCAAACTCTGTCCTGGTCTTAGCTGGGAATCACAGTCAAGAGCAACCAATCGCTCATTTCTCCAGCCCATGCTCAAAATCTCTCTCCAATCCATTTGTTGATGAACAAATGGAACCACCAAGAAGCTGCTAAAGGAAAGAACGACACCAAAAGGTCTGAAAATTTGATTCTTGTTCCTCCATAATTTCTTCTTTCCACAAACTGTATGCTCCATCAACCCATGTTGAGAGTCCCAAGCTTGGATACCCAACTGAAAATAATTTCCAACACTCTGGCAAGAAAACATAGCACATCTCTGAGTGCTGGTCAAAATCAAGTGCACACTTGTAAAATCTGCATTCCCTCTGATGAACCTTTGAAGCCTATCCATGAAAGCTTCCGGAACACTGGAGTATGAAACATATGATGACTTCAAATTCAACTCCCATAACAGACTAGCATCACTCAACCCAAGGAATGGATTGACAAGAGTGCAATCACCATATTTTGGTCCCTTTTCCAAAGTGAAGACTGTATCCTCAAGTCCTCTTAAGCATTCTTGACTACTCAACATACGTGGCACATCTTCATGGAGTGACATCAAAGCATCCAAGCACCGAAAACCAGAATCAGTTTCATTCTCCATTTCATCCTCTACTTCATAGAGAGGATTTTCATAACTTTTCTCATCACCTTCTTGAAAAAGAGGATTGTCATAAACTTGAAAGTCATTCCTTTCATCTTGCTGCTCCAAATCTGCACATACAACCTTTGATTTTCTTGTGGGACCTTCAAGATTAAACTCCTCTCGAAGACTATCAATCTCATCAATTACTTGATTGATTTCTCCAGCTCTTCGTGCATCCTCTTGCTCCTTGAAAAGTTTGAAATCTGCAAACTGGTCTTCAACCTTTCTTAGAGCCAACTGAGTTTCTTTCGACTTGTCCTTTGTTGATTTAAGCTCCAAGGTGAGCTCATCAACCATACTCTCCCTTTCTTCGAAAACAATGAAGGCCTTCTTTGCAGATTCAACGGCATGATCCTGATCTTCAATCAAGTGTATGTATGCTGATTTCAATGTCTCCAAAGAGCCTCTGATAAGTTGCAAGTTAGGAAGAGCAACTTCATCCTTAACTCCACTTCGTCTCTCTTCAAACTGAGCCTTCCAATAGAGATCATCAACCAAATTGTGTGTGCGATCAAATAGGGATAGCGCTTGCACTTCTTTTTCAAAAGATGCCTTGTATTGATCTTTCCACTCATGCACATGCAAAGATGGTGAACTGCTGATAGGCTGCAACTGAAAATCAGAACTTTGTTTTTCATCTTTGCTACCCACATAGCTGCTCCAAGACTCCTTTCCTTCACCACCTACTAGCTGAAATTGCTCAATATCACAAAGAGAATTAGACTCCACAAATTCTTCAATCCAATGCTTACAGCCAGCTTCAAGCATTGATAAATTGGATTTGTGTTTAGGAACTCCATCAAACTTTCCATCGTCAAGAGTCATATGATCTTCAAGATCCACTTCCACTTCACTGTCTTCATGATCAAAATTTATGGCAGCCCCCTCATAGCTTGCAAAGCAATCAGAATTTTGAACTTCATCAGGATCAAAGGGAAACTCATCCCACACAATTTCTTTATCATCGCTAAATGCCTTCACTCCTGGATCCCAAGTGCTAGAGGATTGATTGTTTTGATCAAAAGGAAAGTGCTCTTTGTGCTTCTCTTGGAGGGTTGACTCTTTGAATAGGTCACCACCCAACTCACTTAAACTGATATCTTCATACATACCTCCCTTCAATGGCTTGGTTTGAAGATCAAACCCAAAACCACCCTTGACACTGTCACTAAAATGAAGTAAAGAATCTTTAGTGCTAGCTGTTTGGGAAACCTTATCAACTATATCTTCAATGAACCCATCATCTATAGGTATTTTTCTGATCTCATCATGAATAGTCATATGTATGCCAAAAAGGTCTTCTTGATCACTTGCCATAACTTCATCTTGTGAAAACTCTTGAGGAGTTTGAACAGCAACAAGAGGAAAACTATCTATCACTAAATCTTCAACAAGAGGAGGTACAAACACCTCGAAATCATTACCAACATCCTTTGTGAAGCCCTTAGTCTCAAAACCTTCATGAGATGAATCCAAATTAGAATTCAAGTCTGCTGCTATATTCTTTTCACCAAACTGATCTACATCACTTGCTATCACATGCAAGTCAAGGGGAGAATTATGGTGCTCTCCCGCACACTTCTCATCCGTCAAGGTTTTTTCATCCAACGCCCTATCATTTTTAGGCAAAATGAGCACCTCGCTTGTGCCATCTTCAACACTAGTTGACTGATTTTTTCCTTCATTCTGCTTACTTGTGGGCTGCAACCTACAAACAGGCATTTCTTCTACCTTCCTTGCACCTACAGCCATGTCATGTTCTGCTTCCTCCTTAATCATTTTCTTGATGTAGTTGACCATAGCCCGCTTCCCAGGGTGATAATCCCCCTCATAAGTCAAAAAGGTGTCAAATGAAACATCGCTCTTAATCTCATCTGTCAAGCTCTGATAATCTCTGTAGAGTATGTCAGCCTCGTGTTCACATTTCCTCTTGAACTGGCATTCTTTAGAAACCCCAATCAAATCTGACTTCTCAGACTTAGCATAAATTTTCTCTGATTCTTAATACTCTAACTCAGATCCTTTCCAATAGCGCATATTACATATCATGTATTAACTTCCAAGTGACTTCAGGGGCCATCTTTCTCTGCCAAGTGAACTCGATGGGCACAGATGCAGGTGATCTTGGCTCGGAGCACCACCTAAATATCTCCGAGCCAAATTTTTCGCTTACAATTTTCGACACAACATTACACCAAGTAAGGTTAGACGACAAACCAAAACGTACTGAAGCAACTCTAACCAGTATGTACACCAGGATCCCGATGTGGGCAAGGTGTGAGCATTGGTCAGAGGATCTGAATCAAACTGCTTATGCAAAAACAACTCTAACCAAGAATGGCGCCGATGATGGCGAGCATATGGTCAGAGGATCTTCTACTCTAAATGCTGAAAGGGAACTCAACGTCAAGTATGTGCTACCCAATCCAATGCGGAGTGAGAGGCGACCATATGACGGAGTGATTACAGAATTCAATGCTTGAAATGAAATGCTGAAACTAGAAATTCTCAACACCCAGAATGTGCTTGCTCACCCAGAATGGGAAGTAGCTACCATAGGGCGGAGATTCTATCTATTACAACAATTACTGAAGAGGAATGAGTATTACAATAACGATGAGCAATAAGAAGAACAACTGGTCAGTACTACTGCCAGCTTACAAAGATGTTATTGCCTGCAATATCAAGACTTAAGATGCTCTTTCAAATGATGCATTCAACAAGGAAGCTTCTGCAAAGTATACAATGAAATCTCAACACCAACCAGATAAGGAAGATGCAGATTTTCTTAAACTGTCATACAAATCTGCACTTTTTTATCATAAAACCAGCAACCTATGAATTTACTCATATGCTCATAACTCTCTCGTTTCTCACCCAAATGATCTCAAATCTGATGCAATAGACCCTCAAAATGATGGCGCCTAACTTAGTAATAAGAAATGGCATCTAAAAATGGTTATTAATTACTGACACGAATCCCAATGCACTCTAGAAAGTACGGCCTTCAAGGAATGACAGATTTGCATTATAAAATCATACGCTTCATATTAAAATCTGCAAATATTCATGAAGGGGCGCCTCTAACAGGGAAACACAATGAGACAATACCCAGAACAACTCTTTTTGTATTTTTCAAGTTATGACCAAAAACATAAATCTGCTGTATTAAATCAGCAACTCCAGAAAGGTTATGAAATGCAGAAATCTGAACTTCAAAGCAATAACTCTACAACAATGCAAACCTTACTAGAAAATCACACAAATAATCGAACCTCTCTACTAGGTGCTGTCTCTCAAGCACGAAGTCGAGCCCAGACTAGGAGGCATTCATTCCTCGAAGCAATTCCGCAACCAATTCGGCAGCATAACATTAGCATAGACCAAAGATACCAAATGATGATCAAAGCCTTCCTTTTATATTCTTTCCATTTGACTTCTCGTAACCCTAAAGTCACTTTCAAGTCAAAAACCCTAATCTCCTCAAAAGGGCGTACTTTCTCCTTCAAGGTTTAATAAATGATATTTTAATTAAATGCCATGCTTTGAAAAGTGCGCCCAACATAAGCTTGCTTGACTTTGACAATAATTAAAATAATCTTTTAATGAGGCGCCACCCTCAAAACCCCTTTTTTAAAAACATCTTTAAGTCATTAATCTAGGCCCATGGTCAACGTTAAATTATAATATTTAAACGAGACTTTTTAATTAAATGACTTAACTTATCCCTCCGAAGATGCCCTGAAGCCAATACTGAACCAGACATCTGACCAAACTGAAGCAGGAAGTCAACCGAGCTGAACTCATCTGGAAAGCTGCCAAAAATAGAATTTACTAAAAATAGTAAATTCCAAAAAGTGCTCTGAAAGCTGAGATGAACATACCACTGCGAAGCCCTCTGAAAACCCAGAAGGAATCCGCCATTGAATCCACCATCTCTGAGCAATGACCTCCTCAAAAATAGGAAACCCTAATTTATCT
Source organism: Sequoia sempervirens (assembly GCA_007258455.2). Lineage (NCBI taxonomy): Eukaryota > Viridiplantae > Streptophyta > Pinopsida > Cupressales > Cupressaceae > Sequoia > Sequoia sempervirens. Next base: position 13,255 of record VDFB02064960.1, on the reverse strand, counting down.
TCCGACTAGCCTTTGGGTTTCCAGAAAAAAGGCCAACGGTCACAAGAACAATCAGGTTTGAGAAGGGGACATTACAATCCGCCCTCCCCAAAATTGCTTGTCCTCAAGCAATACCACCACAACTCCAGAAATTTGAAAACTAATCCATACGCAACAAGTATGATCCCTGGTTCCCAAATGCGTCTCAGGAAAAACCCACCATGCTTCCGCTGCGCCACTCTGATCACATCAATGAAAATATCATGCCAATGCTGCACTGATTCCCCTTGTAACTCCAAAGTGTTACCATCTATGATTCTCAAACTGAAAGATCTTAAAGGAAGGAAATCAAAATCATGCAACATCTCATGTCCACGATCCCCCGAATTAACAGTATCAACCATACTACTGTCAATCACCATTCTAAGCAATAGGAGAGATAGACTATTCAAATCAACATCGAACTCCTCCCCATACCTCCACATGGTAACAAACGGGACCATGACTGCAAGTGTGACCCCTACAAATCTTCTTACAAGGAAGGAAGCATTCCCTTGCAAGAGCTCAACAAACTCATACTCATGTCTCCGCAAAAAGCTACCATGCCTCATCTGAATTAAACTGGCACAATCATGAAGACTACAGAAAACAATCATAGTTCCAACCCCATGAGTCTCCGAATGGTGAACCAAAGCATGTGAGCTACTGCGGTCATGAATCAATACTGAGAGTAAACTGTCAAAGTTTACACCATCAACCATCATAAGATGAATTTGGAGAGTAGGAAAAGTGTGAAGGAACAAATAATTGCTGCTGATCAAGACTAGGATCAGCGTAGTGCAATCTGATTCTCGAGTCCTACCCAAAGGAAAACAACAACACCACTCAAGATCCCCAACGTGAGCATTTGAAATGACCATCGAGCTGCAAGGTGACACCTCCAAGGTGGTTGGAAAACACACAAGATTCATCTCCATGAGAGCACTACCACCTCTTTGATCAGGAGTGATGAACCAACTCTCCTGAATGCGAGAAACGCAACATGTAAGGGGGCTGGTCTGCCTCAAACCAGCAAGCTCGAGTCTCGAAATCTGTCCAGGTCTTAGCCGGAAAACACATTCCAGAGCAACCAATCGTTCATTTCTCCAACCCATGCTCAAAATCTCTCTCCAATCCAATTGTTGATGAACAAATGGAACCATCAAGACGCTGCTAAAGAAGGGAACAACGCCAAAAGGTCTAAAAATTTGATTCTTATTCCTCCATAAATTCTTCTTTCCAAAAACGATATGCTCCATCAACCCATGTTGAGAATCCCAAGCTTGGATACCCAACTGAAAATAATTTCCAACACTCCGGCAAGAAAACATAGCACATCTCTGAGTGCTAGTCAAAATCAAGTGCATACTTGTAAAATCTGCATTCCCTCTGATGAACCTTTGAAACCTATCCATGAAAGCTTCCGGAACACTGGAGTATGAAACATATGATGACTTCAAATTCAACTCCCAGAACAGACTAGCATCACTCAACCCAAGGAATGGATTGACAAGAGTGCAATCACCATATTTTGGTCCCTTTTCCAAAGTGAAGACTGTATCCTCAAGTCCTCTTAAGCATTCTTTACTACTCAACATACGTGGCACATCTTCATGGAGTGACATCAAAGCATCCAAGCACCGAAAACCAGAATCAGTTTCATTCTCCATTTCATCCTCTACTTCATAGAGAGGATTTTCATAACTTTTCTCATCACCTTCTTGAAAAAGAGGATTGTCATAAACTTGAAAGTCATTCCTTTCATCTTGCTGCTCCAAATCTGCACATACAACCTTTGATTTTCTTGTGGGACCTTCAAGATTAAACTCCTCTCGAAGACTATCAATCTCATCAATTACTTGATTGATTTCTCCAGCTCTTCGTGCATCCTCTTGCTCCTTGAAAAGTTTGAAATCTGCAAACTGGTCTTCAACCTTTCTTAGAGCCAACTGAGTTTCTTTCGACTTGTCCTCTGTTGATTTAAGCTCCAAGGTGAGCTCATCAACCATACTCTCCCTTTCTTCAAAAACAATGAAGGCCTTCTTTGCAGATTCAACGGCATGATCCTGATCTTCAATCAAGTGTATGTATGCTAATTTCAATGTCTCCAAAGAGCCTCTGATAAGTTGCAAGTTAGGAAGAGCAACTTCATCCTTAACTCCACTTCGTCTCTCTTCAAACTGAGCCTTCCAATAGAGATCATCAACCAAATTGTGTGTGCGATCAAATAGGGATAGCGCTTGCACTTCTTTTTCAAAAGATGCCTTGCATTGATCTTTCCACTCATGCACATGCAAAGATGGTGAACTGCTGATAGGCTGCAACTGAAAATCAGAACTTTGTTTTTCATCTTTGCTACCCACATAGCTGCTCCAAGACTCCTTTCCTTCACCACCTACTAGCTGAAATTGCTCAATATCACAAAGAGAATTAGACTCCACAAATTCTTCAATCCAATGCTTACAATCAGCTTCAAGCATTGATAAATTGGATTTGTGTTTAGGAACTCCATCAAACTTTCCATCGTCAAGAGTCATATGATCTTCAAGATCCACTTCCACTTCACTATCTTCATGATCAAAGTTTATGGCAGCCCCCTCATAGCTTTCAAAACAATCAGAATTTTGAACTTCATCAGGATCAAAGGGAAACTCATCCCACACAATTTCTTTGTCATCACTAAATGCCTTCACTCCTGGATCCCAAGTGCTAGAGGATTGATTGTTTTGATCAAAAGGAAAGTGCTCTTTGTGCTTCTCTTGGAGGGTTGACTCTTTGAATAGGTCACCACCCAACTCACTTAAACTGATATCTTCATACATACCTCCCTTCAATGGCTTGGTTTGAAGATCAAACCCAAAACCACCCTTGACACTGTCACTAAAATGAAGTAAAGAATCTTTAGTGCTAGCTGTTTGGGAAACCTTATCATCTATATCTTCAATGAACCCATCATCTATAGGTATTTTTCTGATCTCATCATGAATAGTCATATGTATGCCAAAAAGGTCTTCTTGATCACTTGCCATAACTTCATCTTGTGAAAACTCTTGAGGAGTTTGAACAGCAACAAGAGGAAAACTATCTATCACTAAATCTTCAACAAGAGGAGGTACAAACACCTCGAAATCATTACCAACATCCTTTGTGAAGCCCTTAGTCTCAAAACCTTCATGAGATGAATCCAAATTAGAATTCAAGTCTGCTGCTATATTCTTTTCACCGAACTGATCTACATCACTTGCTATCACATGCAAGTCAAGGGGAGAATTATGGTGCTCTCCCGCACACTTCTCATCCGTCAAGGTTTTTTCATCCAACGCCCTATCATTTTTAGGCAAAATGAGCACCTCGCTTGTGCCATCTTCAACACTAGTTGACTGATTTTTTCCTTCATTCTGCTTACTTGTGGGCTGCAACCTACAAACAGGCATTTCTTCTACCTTCCTTGCACCTACAACCATGGCATGTTCTGCTTCCTCCTTAATCATTTTCTTGATGTAGTTGACCATAGCCCGCTTCCCAGGGTGGTAATCCCCCTCATAAGTCAAAAAGGTGTCAAATGAAACATCGTTCTTAATCTCATCTGTCAAGCTCTGATAATCTCTGTAGAGTATGTCAGCCTCGTGTTCACATTTCCTCTTGAACAGGCATTCTTTAGAAACCCCAATCAAATCTGACTTCTCAGACTTAGCATAAATTTTTCTGATTCCACACCTTAACTCAGGATCCTTCAATAGCGTACACATATCATGCATTAACTCAAGTAGAGACTTCTCTGTAGTCATCTTTCTCTGTCAAGTGAACTCTGATGGGCACAGGATGGCAGGATCTTGGCTCTGATACCACTGAAATATTCCGAGCCAAATTTTTTCGATTTTTAACAATTTCAAATTACAAGCACCCGTTAAGGTTAGATGATAAACCAAAACGTACTGAAGCAACTCTAACCAGTATGTACACCAGGATCCCGATGTGGGCAAGGTGTGAGCATTGGTCAGAGGATCTGAATCAAACTGCTTATGCAAAAACAACTCTAACCAAGAATGGCGCCGATGATGGCGAGCATATGGTCAGAGGATCTTCTACTCTAAATGCTGAAAGGGAACTCAACGTCAAGTATGTGCTACCCAATCCAATGCGGAGTGAGGGGCGACCATATGACGGAGTGATTACAGAAATCAATGCTTGAAATGAAATGCTGAAACTGGAAATTCTCAACACCCAGAATGTGCTTGCTCACCCAGAATGGGAAGTAGCTACCATAGGGCGGAGATTCTATCTATTACAACAATTACTGAAGAGGAATGAGTATTACAATAACGATGAGCAATAAGAAGAACAACTGGTCAGTACTACTGCCAGCTTACAAAGATGTTATTGCCTGCAATATCAAGACTTAAGATGCTCTTTCAAATGATGCATTCAACAAGGAAGCTTCTGCAAAGTATACAATGAAATCTCAACACCAACCAGATAAGGAAGATGCAGATTTTCTTAAACTGTCATACAAATCTGCACTTTTTTATCATAAAACCAGCAACCTATGAATTTACTCATATGCTCATAACTCTCTCGTTTCTCACCCAAATGATCTCAAATCTGATGCAATAGACCCTCAAAATGATGGCGCCTAACTTAGTAATAAGAAATGGCATCTAAAAATGGTTATTAATTACTGACACGAATCCCAATGCACTCTAGAAAGTACGGCCTTCAAGGAATGACGGATTTGCATTATAAAATCATACGCTTCGTATTAAAATCTGCAAATATTCATGAAGGGGCGCCTCTAACAGGGAAACACAATGAGACAATACCCAGAACAACTCTTTTTGTATTTTTCAAGTTATGACCAAAAACATAAATCTGCTGTATTAAATCAGCAACTCCAGAAAGGTTATGAAATGCAGAAATCTGAACTTCAAAGCAATAACTCTACAACAATGCAAACCTTACTAGAAAATCACACAAATAATCGAACCTCTCTACTAGGTGCTGTCTCTCAAGCACGAAGTCGAGCCCAGACTAGGAGGCATTCATTCCTCGAAGCAATTCCGCAACCAATTCGGCAGCATAACATTAGCATAGACCAAAGATAATGAAATGATGCTCAACTCCTTCCTTATATAATTTTCCATTTGACTTCTCATAACCCTAAAGTCACTTTCAAGTCAAAAACCCTAATCTCCTCAAAAGGGCGTACTTTCTCCTTCAAGGTTTAATAAATGATATTTTAATTAAATGCCATGCTTTGAAAAGTGCGCCCAACATAAGCTTGCTTGACTTTGACAATAATTAAAATAATCTTTTAATGAGGCGCCACCCTCAAAACCCCTTTTTAAAAACATCTTTAAGTCATTAATCTAGGCCCATGGTCAACGTTAAATTATAATATTTAAACGTGACTTTTTAATTAAATGACTTAACTTATCCCTCCGAAGATGCCCTGAAGCCAATACTGAACCAGACATCTGACCAAACTGAAGCAGGAAGTCAACCGAGCTGAACTCATCTGGAAAGCTGCCAAAAATAGAATTTACTAAAAATAGTAAATTCCAAAAAGTGCTCTGAAAGCTGAGATGAACATACCACTGCGAAGCCCTCTGAAAACCCAGAAGGAATCCGCCATTGAATCCACCATCTCTGAGCAATGACCTCCTCAAAAATAGGAAACCCTAATTTATCTTCCGACTAGCCTTCGGGTTTCCAGAAAAAAGGCCAACGGTCACAAGAACAATCAGGTTTGAGAAGGGGACATTACAATCCGCCCTCCCCAAAATTGCTTGTCCTCAAGCAATACCACCACAACTCCAGTAGTTTGAAGACTAAACCATATGCAACAAGTATGATCCCTGGTTCCCAAATGCGTCTCAGGAAAAACCCACCATGCTTCCGCTGCGCCACTCTGATCACATCAATGAAAATATCATGCCAACGCTGCACTGACTCCCCTTGTAACTCCAAAGTGTTACCATCTATGATTCTCAAACTGAAAGATCTTAAAGAAAGGAAATCAAAATCATGCAACATCTCATGTCCACGATCCCCCGAATTAACAGTATCAACCATACTACTGTCAATCACCATTCTAAGCAATAGGAGAGATAAACTATTCAAATCAAAATCGAACTCCTCCGCATACCTCCACATGGTAACAAACGGGACCATGGCTGCAAGTGTGACCCCTACAAATCTTCTTACAAGGAAGGAAGCATTCCGTTGCAAGAGCCCAACAAACTCATACTCATGTCTCCGTATAAAGCTACCATGCCTCTCCTGAATTATACTGGCACAACCATGAAGACTACAGAAAACAATCATAGTTCCAACCCCATGAGTCTCCAAATGGTAAACCCAAGCATGTGAGCTACTGCTGTCATGAATCAATACTGAGAGTAAACTGTCAAAGTTTACATCATCAACCATCATAAGATGAATTTGGAGAGTAGGACAAGTGTGAAGGAACAAATAATTGCTGCTGATCAAGACTAGGATCAGCGTAATGCAATCAGATTCTTGAGTCCTACCCAAAGGAAAACAACAACACCACTCAAGATCCCATACGTGAGCATGTGAGATGACCATCGAGCTGCAAGGTGACACCTCCAAGGTGGCTGGAAAACACTCTCGATCCATCTCCATGAGAAAACTACCACCCCTTTGATCAGGAGTGATGAACCAACTCTCCTGAATGCAAGAAACGCAACATGTAAGGTGGCTGGTCTGCCTCAAACCAGCAAGCTCGAGTCTCAAACTCTGTCCTGGTCTTAGCCGGAAATCACATTCAAGAGCAACCAATCGCTCATTTCTCCAGCCCATGCTCAAAATCTCTCTCCAATCCATTTGTTGATGAACAAATGGAACCACCAAGAAGCTGCTAAAGGAAAGAACGACACCAAAAGGTCTGAAAATTTGATTCTTGTTCCTCCATAATTTCTTCTTTCCACAAACTGTATGCTCCATCAACCCATGTTGAGAGTCCCAAGCTTGGATACCCAACTGAAAATAATTTCCAACACTCCGGCAAGAAAACATAGCACATCTCTGAGTGCTGGTCAAAATCAAGTGCACACTTGTAAAATCTGCATTCCCTCTGATGAACCTTTGAAGCCTATCCATGAAAGCTTCCGGAACACTGGAGTATGAAACATATGATGACTTCAAATTCAACTCCCAGAACAGGCTAGCATCACTCAACCCAAGGAATGGATTGACAAGAGTGCAATCACCATATTTTGGTCCCTTTTCCAAAGTGAAGACTGTATCCTCAATTCCTCTTAAGCATTCTTTACTACTCAACATACGTGGCACATCTTCATGGAGTGACATCAAAGCATCCAAGCACCGAAAACCAGAATCAGTTTCATTCTCCATTTCATCCTCTACTTCATAGAGAGGATTTTCATAACTTTTCTCATCACCTTCTTGAAAAAGAGGATTGTCATAAACTTGAAAGTCATTCCTTTCATCTTGCTGCTCCAAATCTGCACATACAACCTTTGATTTTCTTGTGGGACCTTCAAGATTAAACTCCTCTCGAAGACTATCAATCTCATCAATTACTTGATTGATTTCTCCAGCTCTTCGTGCATCCTCTTGCTCCTTGAAAAGTTTGAAATCTGCAAACTGGTCTTCAACCTTTCTTAGAGCCAACTGAGTTTCTTTCAACTTGTCCTCTGTTGATTTAAGCTCCAAGGTGAGCTCATCAACCATACTCTCCCTTTCTTCGAAAACAATGAAGGCCTTCTTTGCAGATTCAACGGCATGATCCTGATCTTCAATCAAGTGTATGTATGCTGATTTCAATGTCTCCAAAGAGCCTCTGATAAGTTGCAAGTTAGGAAGAGCAACTTCATCCTTAACTCCACTTCGTCTCTCTTCAAACTGAGCCTTCCAATAGAGATCATCAACCAAATTGTGTGTGCGATCAAATAGGGATAGCGCTTGCACTTCTTTTTCAAAAGATGCCTTGCATTGATCTTTCCACTCATGCACATGCAAAGATGGTGAACTGCTGATAGGCTGCAACTGAAAATCAGAACTTTGTTTTTCATCTTTGCTACCCACATAGCTGCTCCAAGACTCCTTTCCTTCACCACCTACTAGCTGAAATTGCTCAATATCACAAAGAGAATTAGACTCCACAAATTCTTCAATCCAATGCTTACAATCAGCTTCAAGCATTGATAAATTGGATTTGTGTTTAGGAACTCCATCAAACTTTCCATCGTCAAGAGTCATATGATCTTCAAGATCCACTTCCACTTCACTGTCTTCATGATCAAAGTTTATGGCAGCCCCCTCATAGCTTGCAAAGCAATCAGAATTTTGAACTTCATCAGGATCAAAGGGAAACTCATCCCACACAATTTCTTTGTCATCACTAAATGCCTTCACTCCTGGATCCCAAGTGCTAGAGGATTGATTGTTTTGATCAAAAGGAAAGTGCTCTTTGTGCTTCTCTTGGAGGGTTGACTCTTTGAATAGGTCACCACCCAACTCACTTAAACTGATATCTTCATACATACCTCCCTTCAATGGCTTGGTTTGAAGATCAAACCCAAAACCACCCTTGACACTGTCACTAAAATGAAGTAAAGAATCTTTAGTGCTAGCTGTTTGGGAAACCTTATCATCTATATCTTCAATGAACCCATCATCTATAGGTATTTTTCTGATCTCATCATGAATAGTCATATGTATGCCAAAAAGGTCTTCTTGATCACTTGCCATAACTTCATCTTGTGAAAACTCTTGAGGAGTTTGAACAGCAACAAGAGGAAAACTATCTATCACTAAATCTTCAACAAGAGGAGGTACAAACACCTCGAAATCATTACCAACATCCTTTGTGAAGCCCTTAGTCTCAAAACCTTCATGAGATGAATCCAAATTAGAATTCAAGTTTGCTGCTATATTCTTTTCACCGAACTGATCTACATCACTTGCTATCACATGCAAGTCAAGGGGAGAATTATGGTGCTCTCCCGCACACTTCTCATCTGTCAAGGCTTTTTCATCCAACGCCCTATCATTTTTAGGCAAAATGAGCACCTCGCTTGTGCCATCTTCAACACTAGTTGACTGATTTTTTTCTTCATTCTGCTTACTTGGGGGCTGCAACCTACAAACAGGCATTTCTTCTACCTTCCTTGCACCTACAACCATGGCATGTTCTGCTTCCTCCTTAATCTTTTTCTTGATGTAGTTGACCATAGCCCGCTTTCCAGGGTGATAATCCCCTTCACAAGTCAAAAAGGTGTCAAATGAAACATCGTTCTTAATCTCATCTGTCAAGCTCTGATAATCTCTGTAGAGTATGTCAGCCTCGTGTTCACATTTCCTCTTGAACTGGCATTCTTTAGAAACCCCAATCAAATCCGACTTCTCAGACTTAGCATAAATCTTTCTGATTCCACACCTTAACTCTGGATCCTTCAATAGCGTATACACATCATGCATTAACTCAAGTAGAGACTTCTCTGTAGTCATCTTTCTCTGTCAAGTGAACTCTGATGGGCACAGGATGGCAGGATCTTGGCTCTGATACCACTGAAATATTCCGAGCCAAATTCTGCTTACAATTTTCGATATACCATTGCACTATATACACTATAAACCAAACGCATCGAAGCAACTCTAACCAAGATGTACAATTCGTGATCCCGATGTGGGCAAGGTGTGAGCATCATCGTGAGGATCCGGAATCAACCGCTTATAAAACAACTCTAACCAAGAATGGCTCTCGGCGAGATGCAGCATATGGTCGAGGATCTTCTACTCTAAATGCTGAAAGGGAACTCAACGCAAGTATGTGCTACCCAATCCAATGCGGAGTGAGGGGCGACCATATGACGGAGTGATTACAGAATTCAATGCTTGAAATGAAATGCTGAAACTGGAAATTCTCAACACCCAGAATGTGCTTGCTCACCCAGAATGGGAAGTAGCTACCATAGGGCGGAGATTCTATCTATTACAACAATTACTGAAGAGGAATGAGTATTACAATAACGATGAGCAATAAGAAGAACAACTGGTCAGTACTACTGCCAGCTTACAAAGATGTTATTGCCTGCAATATCAAGACTTAAGATGCTCTTTCAAATGATGCATTCAACAAGGAAGCTTCTGCAAAGTATACAATGAAATCTCAACACCAACCAGATAAGGAAGATGCAGATTTTCTTAAACTGTCATACAAATCTGCACTTTTTTATCACAAAACCAGCAACCTATGAATTTACTCATATGCTCATAACTCTCTCGTTTCTCACCCAAATGATCTCAAATCTGATGAAATAGACCCTCAAAATGATGGCGCCTAACTTAGTAATAAGAAATGGCATCTAAAAATGGTTATTAATTACTGACACGAATCCCAATGCACTCTAGAAAGTACAGCCTTCAAGGAATGACGGATTTGCATTATAAAATCATACGCTTCGTATTAAAATCTGCAAATATTCATGAAGGGGCGCCTCTAACAGGGAAACACAATGAGACAATACCCAGAACAACTCTTTTTGTATTTTTCAAGTTATGACCAAAAACATAAATCTGCTGTATTAAATCAGCAACTCCAGAAAGGTTATGAAATGCAGAAATCTGAACTTCAAAGCAATAACTCTACAACAATGCAAACCTTACTAGAAAATCACACAAATAATCGAACCTCTCTACTAGGTGCTGTCTCTCAAGCACGAAGTCGAGCCCAGACTAGGAGGCATTCATTCCTCGAAGCAATTCCGCAACCAATTCGGCAGCATAACATTAGCATAGACCAAAGATAATGAAATGATGCTCAACTCCTTCCTTATATAATTTTCCATTTGACTTCTCGTAACCCTAAAGTCACTTTCAAGTCAAAAACCCTAATCTCCTCAAAAGGGCGTACTTTCTCCTTCAAGGTTTAATAAATGATATTTTAATTAAATGCTATGCTTTGAAAAGTGCACCCAACATAAGCTTGCTTGACTTTGACAATAATTAAAATAATCTTTTAATGAGGCGCCACCCTCAAAACCCCTTTTTAAAAACATCTTTAAGTCATTAATCTAGGCCCATGGTCAACGTTAAATTATAATATTTAAACGTGACTTTTTAATTAAATGACTTAACTTATCCCTCCGAATATGCCCTGAAGCCAATACTGAGCAAAACATCTGACCAACTGAAGCAGGAAGTCAATCGAGCTGAACTCATCTGGAAAGCTGCCAAAAATAGAATTTACTAAAAATAGTAAATTCCAAAAGTGTTCAAAGTCAGGATGAAACATACCATCATGGGGTTCTCCTCGAAAACCCGTATGAATCCGGCCATTGAATCCACCATCTCTCGAAAGCAATGACCTCCTCAAAATAGGAAACCCTAATTTATCTTTCCTAATTAGCCTCTAAGCCTGCAAAAGGCCAACTGGCCACAAGAACAATCGTTTGAGAGCAGACATTACATTTACGATACCACCTTGGACTTTCATTTAGCCAAACTTCTAAGTCAAACTCCTTACTAGGGCGCATTCAAGGGGTCCAACTTCAATTGTCATTACTTAGAAACTTTTTCCATCTTCCTTCTTAAGCTGGGCGCACTTGAGGGTACTCAACTTTCTACTATGACTTATAAAATCTTTCTTGCACCTTCACAAGCTGGGCACATTTCATACCTTGCACTTCCATTTTGCAACACCTAGAAAAATTTCTTATCCAATCTTCCTCTTCAAGGGCGCATTTGACTAAGTCCTCTTTAATTTTTTCATCCTTAGAATTTTTTTTCACTAACTCACCCAAGTCAGGCGCATCTAGGGGGGTCCTCCTTTCAATCATGATGCCTTAGATGATTTTCAAGCATCCTTCACAAGGTGGGCGCATTTTGATGCGCCTCCTGCCATTTACCAATACTTAGAAAAATTTTCATGCACCTTGTTCCTTAGGGCGCATTTGCTAGGTAGCACTTCCACTTTCAATACTTAAAACCTTTTCCACTTAATCATTTCTTCCTTGGGCGCATTTTACCTCCTCAGCTTCCATTTCTCATTACTTAGAAAAATCTTCAGCTTAGCCTCCTCTACTAGGGCGCATTTGAGGGTCTGTACTTCCAGTTGCCAACATTTAAAAACTTTTAACTTATCTTCTTCAACTTGGTGGGCGCATTTGAGGGGTCATGGTTCTAGTTTGAGCACTTAGAAAAAAATTTGTAGCTTCCTCCTTGCTAAGGGCGCATTTAGGAGGTTATACTCATTTTGATCACTTAGAAACTTTACCGGAGCTGCAATTTCAGAGCTAGGGCCATTTGACCCTATGCTTCAAAGTTTCAATTACTTAGAATTCTTTTTTCTATCACCCCTCCTGGGCTTATTTGAGCCTTCATACTTTTATTTTACATGCCTTAGTAAAAAAAATTCCCTCATCAAAATCCTCTTGGGCGCAAACAGGGGTGTCTACTCCAAGTTTTGAACACTTAAACACTTTCCAACTCTTCCTACAAGTCAAGGGCGCATTTCAAGGTGTGCACTTTGAGTTTTGAATACTTAGAAACTTTTCTTGCCTTCATTCCTTGCTTGGGCGCAAATAGAGGGTCAAGCTTTCAACTTACAAAACTTAGAATATTTTCAAGTCTTCTCTTCTTCTCAAGGTGCAAATGAGGGTAAGAGCTTTGAGTTTACCATACTTAGAAGAAATTTCAAACTCCATCTTCTTCATGTGGGCGCATTTGAGGTGGCAACTCTTTAAATTTTTCACACTTAGATATTTTTAAAACTCACTCCTCCAGCCTAGGGCGCATTTTAGACCTTGAGCTTCAAATTTAAAATACTTAGCAACTTTTCAAGCTCAAACTCCAAGTGAAGGCACATTTGGAAGGTCCTCCATCAAATTTTCCATACTTAAACTTTTTCACAACTCTCATCCTTGAGTTAAGGCGCATTTGAGGACCTAAGCTTCAAATTTCACATACTTAGTGGATTTTCCAGTCTCCTCCAGCTTCAAGGGCACATTTGAAGGCCTTTACTTCAAATTTGAAACACTTAGGCAAATTTTAGACTCCCTCATCTTCTCAAGCTTGGGCGCATTTTGCCCTTGGAGCTTCAAATTTCATGCCTTAGAAAATTTCATCCTCATCAGGTAGCTTCTAGGGCAAATTTTGATACTGGACTCCAAATTTTATCAAACTTAGTGAATTTCATGTTCTCTGCCTGATTTGGGGTGACTCGTTCATGCTAACCTTGGCTTGCCCTAAC
>VDFB02064959.1:0-23535 GCA_007258455.2 Sequoia sempervirens | reverse complement strand
TGAGCTTGGGATTATTGCTCCTAGGTGTATTAGTCAAATGGTAACAAAACCAATGGGTAAAGCAACGAAAGGCAGGGGCAAAAAATTAAACAAGCAAAAAAGGGAGGAAGAAGTTGTGGAAAAAGGACTGAAAAACATCTCATGTTTTTTGATATCCAAGGGAGCTAGGACCTCCCTTGGACATCAATTAAGATCTCCTCATGGAATTTTAAGGGCCTAAATGCCCCTAAAAAAAGATGCTTAGTCAAGTGTCACCTAGAGAAGAAAAAGATAGATATAGTAATTGTTGATGGTTAAAATGGCACATCAACAGTTTAAACAGAATATTGCTATTCCGTTTCTCCTGAAAGAGAAAGACAACACATGGATATCTTAGCTCCCAAGGTCTTGGTAGTTGGTTCTCAATTGTGCTGATTTCACTTAGTGGTTGATGTGAACTATAATGTTCAAGGGGCTTGCTGGTGTTGGGCTAGTGGATTGTTCTGAGATCAAGCATGAATTTAAACCTACTTTAACTGGGGTTTTTAAAGAAACATAAAAAGATAGATCAAGGTTTTGGTACTGAAAAGAATGATAATTCATCTAACTTAACCGGACTTGTTACCTCTCAAGGAATTGCTAACTAAAACTGAAGAACAAAATTAACTTGTGATTAACACATAGTTGCATTCATTCACAGTGTTGATTTCAACAACTGATTATAAGTTACCATTTAAACAAAACACAAAATAAGATTTCATTCCTTGAAATCTTTCAAAATCATATGATTAACTCAAGATAAATACCATTCTGGAACACAATATGAAGTAGATTCAAATCTGGTTGCTCCTACTATCGGTGAAACAGATAAGCAACATTTACAAATCTGGCACAATCACCAGTGTACAGAAAATCCATGTCTGTAGATTATTTCCATCCACACTAAGAAAACTGGAAAGATACATTCCTTTCTATGCTAAATCTAACTCCTAACTAAGAAGACAAAAGAAGCTCCCTTTACTAAGAAACATGATGCAATTCTATCTCCTCTATCCTTCAGAAAATCTCTACTCTTCTAAATCTATATCTAGAACTGTCTACTCTATTGCTTTTCTATTTTTGCTAACTTTTCTCTCACTTCTAACCCTCTATAAAGAGGCAAGAATGCCATATATATAGAGTGTACCAAAAAGAATGTGTTGTCCCCTGCTTTAGGGTTTACAAAATATGTCTCTTCAAAAGGGTTGGCTCTCAGATCTTTTGAATAAAGTTGGTTCTGCTTTAAATGCGCATCCCTGCTATCCATATTAGTGAAGGATTGATGCTAGGAGAAACCTTCAGATCTTTTGCAACCACCACATTTACTTTTGGCCTCCGCGGTCCATCTTCTTCAAACTCTAGCCAGTCGCTTTGAATGCTCTAAAATATCATTAACGTCGGCCTCTACAAGAATCCATCTACCGCACCGTGGACTCACGGTTTTCCTCCTCCTTCCTCCTTCCTACTTTAGATCTTTTCAGGCGCTGAACGCCATCTCGAAGCGACCAGAATTTTCATCGATCCCCAAGCATTCCTGTTCGGCTGCAGTTGCTCCATTGGCTCCTTCATAGAGCGGATCCACACTGATTACATTATGTTGACCTTCCTCTGGTTCGTAGCTGATCGGTCAAACTATCTAGGGTTCACCTTTAGTTCTATCTGATTGGGCGAACATATCCCACATGGGATTCCTAGGCAGTCAAAATTTGTTGACACTGGATCATATGTCGGTGAGAAACCATCGGGTCGGTGAGACATCACGGCGGGCTCCATTAGTTATGCTGAAGGTTTAAAAATGATCGACAAGACCATCGCTAGTCGGTAGGACATCACATCGAGCTCCTTCATTCTCCCCGAGCTCGTTCTGTTTTGGCAAGACCCTATTGGGGTCGGCGAGACATTACGCCGAGATCATTCCATGCTGGTGAGACCAGTTTCATTCGCCGAGACATTACACCAAAGTCGTGTCCTTTCTCCAAGAGCTCATTTCATTTTAGGGAGACTTTGCTTGGTCGGAAAGACATTACATCGAGCTCAACATGCTACACCGAGGGCACAAAATATGCCAGTGAGACCCTATTGGGTTGGCAAGAATTTATTCCTTCAGCCAGACATCACGCCGAACTTACATCTTCCAGCGAGACCCTAAGAAATATCATTATGTACATGACTTAATCCTACAAAACAAGGTCTTGATTAGTCATTTAAACCATAAAAATATTACCTTCAATCTTACCCATCATACTTCTCTCATTTTATTACACTTCGCAAGAATAGACTTACTTCCGGCGGAGGTGGAACCAAATCCGAACTGGGAACACACTTCCCTTTTAAAACTAGCAAAAGCAGAACCAAATCAGGACCAAGACCAAGATGAGAGGCAAAAATAGACAAATCCCGACGGAATCGGGATCGGGACAAAATACGACCCAGAAACGACACCCCGCCTTCAAAACTGGCGGGGGTGGGGCCAAAAAGAAATCGAAATCGGGACCAGAGTCGGGATGCGAACTAACCATGGAAATAATCAACATTTCCAAGTTCAGCTCTCGTTCCGGCTCCGCGTCCATGAAAGAAACCAAAAAGCGAAGGGAAAAAGATGGAAACACACACAGGCGGGATCGGAGCAAAAATTGATCCTGGGCAAAACACAACGGGAGTAGGGGCAAAACTAAATCCGAGATTGAAACTTCTTCAAAGTTTCAGTTTCGGATTCCATCCCGATCTCGCCTCTGACAACATACATAGAGACGACCAAAAGAAAGAAAAAGAAAAGGGGAAAGGAAGAAGAAGACCTCGCGACCAAACAAAAGAGAACAAAAAGCAAAAGAATAGGACATGCAGAACCGGGATCAGAACGGAACCTGAACCTAAAACTTTTGAAAGTTTCAGGGTTCGGTTCCAGTTCTGGTTCCAGGTCCGCCATAACAAAACGAAAAGACACGTGAGATAGAAAAAAAGAAGAGGCGGAACTAGGACCGGGGAAGGAATAGAAAAATAGAACTTAGAAGGAATTCCAAGTTTGGTTTCCATTCTGGTTCTGGGTCTGCCAAAATAAAAGAAAAATGCCTAAGGTCAAAAAGAAAACACCTAAGGCACAGGACACAAAATCAATGGAAGAAGACCAACGAAGAAGAGAGAGAGAGCGAAGTCAGACTTGGGATGGAACCCGAACCAGAAACATTGAAAGAGTTCAAAGTTCAGATTTAGCTCTGGACCCGGATCTGACAAAGCAAAAAGGCAAGACCAAGGAACTGTCGGGACCTGAACTGGGAACAGAAGAAGACCGGAACTTGGATGAAAATCCAAGTTCGATATTGGTCCCGGTTCTGCATCCGACAAGACAAAGAAAATGCCCAAGGCAGAAAACCAAAGGCCCAAAATTACAAAAGGACAAAGGGGGACCCATTTTGTTCCACAACAAAGTGGGGTGGTTATGCAAGGCATAACAGTAATGATATAGGAAACTGAACTCAATCAGAAAGAGGTTGGGAACTTTTTGAGGTACTATAAGAACTGGGCGGCTATTTTCCATGAAGCCAATGGAGTGGCAAGAGGTCTTGCAATCCTATGGAGGAGAACTAATATCATAATTAACCTCATTCAATCACATGCTAATTGGATGGAGTGAAAAGTAATAGATTTTGTCACATACCTAGAGTTTGCTCTATTTAATGTATGTGGGCCAATAAAAAATGAGGATAAAAGGGAAACATGGAAAGCTATTAGTAACAACATCAGGCTAAAGGGCAACCAATATTATATAATGGGAGGCTATTTCAATGCTATCATGGACCTATCTAAGAAAAATGGAGGACTCAGGAAAGTGATCAAGAATATGCAAGACTTAGAGATTTTGTGGAAGAAACCAGGGTTATGGATTGTCAATCATCCAATGGCACCTTTACTTGGACTAATCACATATTAGGGTTCATAAACATAGTAGAAAGATTGGAAAAAAAATTAATAGCAACAAAATAGTTGGAGAATGCAACAAATCTAGAGGCCAAGATCTTACCTATCTCAATGTCTAATCACTTCCCAATCCTGATTGAAATAAAAAGGGACCAACCTCCGACAAAGTCTTAGTTCAAGTTTGAGAATGTGTGGTGGAGGAAGGAAAGTCTAGTCCATATAATAGAAGCATGATGGTAAGAATATGATATCATAGGCACCCCAAGTTATGTATTCATGAAGAAGCTACAATACATCAAAGGAAAATTAAAGCATTGGAACTAGTTAGTTTTCAGGAACATTTTCCAAGAAAAAGAGAAAGTTGAAAAATAATTAGAAGAATTAAATGATAAAGTTATTAAACATGGAATGTATTGGGAAGAATTTTTGAAAGAGAAACATCTCAAACAACATCATGAGGAACTACTAAAAAGAGAGGAGATCTTCTGGAAAGATAAAGCTAGAGAAACATGGTCAAAGGAAGGGGACACTAATACTAAATAATTTTATGCCACCTCCAAAGCAAGGAAAGTGTTCAATAGAATTGAGGAGATAAAAAATGAGAATGGAGGTGTTCTCAGGAAAAAGGATGAAATAGAGGAGGTTATAGTAGCTTTCTTTGAGAAAATTTTGGGGTCAGATAAAAGTGTTGATAATTACAAGAATGAAGCAATGCTTGATTGTATTCCAAAACTTGGGTCAAAAGTGGATAATAATATGTTGAAGGAGCCAATAACATTAGAAGAAGTATGATTTGCAACTTTTCAACTTCATCCAGGGAAGGCACCAAGTCTAGACAAACACTTTGTAATTTTGTACTAAAAATGCTAGTCTTTCATAGGGCAGGAAGTTTGGAAAGTGGCAGAGGAGTTTAGGAAGAAGAAAATATTTGTTAAGGATATCAATAACACAGTCATTTCCCTCATCCCAAAGAAGAAAGATTGCTGCTCCTTCAATGAGTATCGACCAATTTCCCTATGCAATACAATATATAAAATCATCACCAAAGTATTGGCCAATAGACTAAAAAAGATGCTAAAAGATATTATATAAGAGGAGCAAAGTGGTTTTTGCATAGGAAGGGAAATAATTGATAATATCATTATAGCTAATGAAGTGGTGCATACAATGATAGTAGAGAAGGTGCAAGGAATGACTATTAATCTTGATATTAGCAAAGCATATGATAGAGTCAAGTGGGACTTCCTAACTGAGATACTCCACAGATTTGCATTCAATAAAGAAGGATAGATCTAATACAACATTGCATATCAACAATTAGATATTCAATTAATGTGTACAGATCCATCTACGATTTCTTCCCTGCCACTAATGGATTGAGGCAAGGGGACCCCATATCCCCATTCTTATTCATAATTATGGTAGAAGCTATGGGGAGATCAATCAAGGTGAAACAAGATAATGATTTATGGAAGGGGATCAAAGTGGCACAAGGGTGCAACCGTATAGCACATATACAATTTGTAGACGATACAATACTCTTTGGTGAAGCAAATATAAAGGAAGTGAAATCAATCAAGGATGCATTAGATGAATACTCCAGAATCTCAGGTCAATTGATAAACAAAGAAAATTCCTCAGTTTTATTCTTCAATACAAGAAAGGTACTACAAAAAAGGATAACAAAGCTATTGGGGTTCACAATCAATTCAATTCTAGCCAAACATTTGGGGGCTCCGTTAATATCTGGCCAAAGACGCTCACACACATTGGGAAGATATATTATATAAATGCAAAAATAAGGTAGCAACATGGAAGAACAATTGGCTAACATTGGTAGGGAGAATCCTGATGATAAAATCAGTACTAGTAGTAGTTCCAATATATGTTATATCATGATTCAAAATTACACACAAGATTGAATCAATCTTGGAAAGCTTTATAAAAAATTTCTTGTGGGAATGGGCTAAGGAAGAAAAGAAAATTCCCCTACTCCAATGGGATAAGGTATGCTTATCAAAAAAGGAGGGAGGAGCTGGATTGAGGAAGATGAGGCAAAAAATGCTGCATTAGGTGCAAACTAACTTGGATAATGTACAGAGAACCATAAATACTATGGTGCAAAATCTTTCAAAATAAATATCTAGACAGTCAGGACCCAAAGAGAACTTTAACTATGTGAAACACAATGGGTGGATATTATATTTAGAGATTTCTATGGGATAGTAAGAAGATCATCACATAACACCTAACATGGAAAGTCAACAATGGGAGATAGGCTAATTTTTAGAGGAATTCGTGGAATGGTTACAAAGATTTAAAAGAGATGGATGAGTTGAGGGATCACATATAAACATATTGCAAGAGCGATATGGGAGCAAGTTAAGAGACTACATTAGTAATGATCCCCCCAAATTTGGCAATCAACATGAATGGATTAATATAGACACAATGCGTATTCTAGGAGACATAAAAGCAATCCTTAAAAAAGAACTCAAGAGCAAAAGAATTTTCATAAAAAAAAAGGGAGGATGAAATTATATGGTGTGGATCAAGATCAAGAGATTACTCAGCCAGATTGGGATATCAGATCCAAAATGCAATTCAATCAGATTACCAAACGCGGGTGATTTCTTGTGGACAACACTACATAAGAGCAACTGACAGTTGACATGTTAATGAAAATTGACATATAAGGAACAAATAGGTGCATTCGATGCTGTAAAGATTGTGAGTTAGTAAATCATCTTCTCCTAGAATGTACATAATCAAAGAAATGTTGGGATTCAATCCAAGGAATTCTAGAGTGGTTGAGTGCAAGACAAGCAAACTTGAAATATTGGTTGAGTAGTTGGCCCAAAGGGAGAAGAGAAACTATATGGTAAAATATATGGATTAATGCCCCATCTATGATTGTGTTGGAAAGAAAGGAATAGAAGAATCTTCCAAGAAAAAAAGTATGGAAGAAGAAAGACTAATACAAAAAAATGAAGGATTATGTGAATTATTAAATGCAAAAGTTAGAATTAAATCAAACACCAAGTTCACATAGTGGGACAAGGAAATGCAAAATAAATTGGAAAAACTAAAGAGGCCCAAAGGACAGTTGACAAATAAAGTGGAAATTGGAAAAGGAATAGTTTGGAATCCTTAGAACAAGATTAATTTAAGCTTAATTTTGATGGTTCAACAAAAGGAAATATGGGTCCAATAGGAGCAAGCCGTATTATTAGAGATAATAAAGGATCATGCAAATGGGCCCTATCCAAAAAGATAGGTACTGCTACCAATAATAAGGAAAAAATGGAGGCACTGGATCTTGGCCTATGGTTGTGCAAAGATAAAGGCATTGGAAAGATAGAAGTGGAAGGAGATTCGTTGTTATGCACAAAAGCAATAAGGAAAAAAATCTACTCCCAATTAGAAATTAGAGGCTTGGGTCCAAAAGATATGGGAATTACTAGATCAATTTGAGGAATTCTCACTAACACATGTATATAGAGAATCCAATTGGGTTGCAAACCTATTGGCCAATTTTGGTGTTAATAGGACAAAAAAGTCATTATTGAAGAAGATCAAGCAATAACTGGGCAGGTCTAAAAGATTTAAAACTTAAGGATCAACATGTCATAGGATAAATAGTGTAGTTCTGCACACTACACATATATAACAAGTCCTATGACCAACCTTACACCCATCTCGTAGTAGAATGTAACCTCAACTGTGCCTTGGGCCAAAGGCTCGTAAACCATTCCAAACCTTTCCATCAAGTGATGCTTTAGGGTTAAACATATACCTTTATCTAGACTCACATTAACTTCACTAAGTAATCTTGCAAAGGTCTTAAGGGCTTTGGTTTTTAGCATTAAGAATCATTGAATATTCACTCTAGCTAATTAACCTAACCTTTGAAGTGGTCCTATGGCTACAAAACATAACACATCTGAAACACATAATAACCCTAAGTCCCTCCTACCTCATTCTAGCTTCGAACCATAGATCTAATTTAACAGGATGATAAGTGATGCTCCCATCTCATTGTTTAATTTATCACCAAATTTTAGGCAAATAAACAAAAGTGACAATTTCATGACAAAGAAGCAATAAATTTAAGAAAGCCACAAATCAAAATATAATGTATAGACTACAACATTAGTGTTCATTAGTGGCACTTCAATACAAAACTACAACCTGTTGAATACACCCTTGGGCTCAAACTTTAATTGCTTAATTAGATAAGGTAAAGAAAGTCCAATGCACATAAAACACATAGGATTCTCAAAATTGAAACATGTAACTCAAAATTTAAATTTTTTGGGATGAATTGAAGTATTATGCAACACAACCATCCATAAGATATAAAGAGTCTTAATTATATTTGGTAAAAAGTCTCTAGATATTACATATTTGTATATATTTAAACTGGACTGTTTATGGCTCAATTGAGTGTCAAATTATTTGATTTACTTAACCTTAACTTAGTTGTCATCCTAAACCTAGGTTATTTATACCTTGTGCCCTTATAACAAAAAGGGGCTTGATTCTGTTGTAGCCTTGCATTAGATTTTTTACTAGTTGCTATAAATTTAGCCTATTATACTTAAAATTTTAACCTAGAGTTTCACCATGCTATATCTTGAAATGTATCAAAACTTGATCCTGACCAGTAGGGTTCCTTTAAACTAGATGATGGGAGCTTCAATCTTCATGAAACTCTATAAATTGAGCAATCCATTGGAAATCTTGGACTTGCACAAAATGGTATAGCCACTTTAAGAAATCATAGCCAACCTTGACCCTAAAGCGATGCATCTAGTACTCATTTCCTGAATTGTCTAGTAGAAATGGTAAAAATTCGACATTTGGATCTTGATGGCGGCCCAGATCCCGAGGGCATGGGATCCCTACACCCAACTAGGAGGCTTCAAGAACCTCGTCCAAACCCTCTAGTAAATTCAAATCAAATATTTCTCTAATAAGGGCGGCTATCCTTTCCTTAGAAACCCTAAGATCCAACAATGATGCTATAAACAAGGACAAGATATCAGAGTTAACTCGATACCGCTCCCTTGAAACTAATAATTCCTTTCCTAGAATGAATGAATGAATGAAAGATTTTACTAAAGTCCGCGAAACTAAAACAATCTATGGGACCAAGACAAAACAGGCCTAATTTGTCTTCATGCTCTTTCCAGGTCAGATCTCCTGCTATTAATTTTGACTAGTAGGCTAGCCATCTGATTAATCTTGTCTTCCTCAAATAGCTGGTGCATACTGTCCACTTTCAAACTATTTTCATGCTGAGTACAGATATCCTTGTAAGCAATGCATTCCATGATGAAGTGCCATTCTGTTTCCACAACCCCCTTATTGTAGAAAATACAAGTTCTTTCTTCCTAAGTTTCCTTGGGTATCTTCCACCTACTGGTCTCACACCTAAGGTGATGTGATCCCATCCTTAGTTGTGCCACTAACAACCTCGCTTTCCCTTTAATAGTTGCACCTAAATAAGTTTTTTCACCATGATCTTTTGTTAGGTTAAACTCTTTGATGTAGTATGCTTTTTTTCGCCCAATTTGGTTTGTCCACATGGCAGTTCTGAATTTTTCTGTCACATAATTTTTTATTTCACTATTGGTGCTAGGACACTTGTGCAAATTGATGTCCCACTTGTTCATCCACTTGTGGTTTTGTTTCATCCAAGTTTTCTTCCTACGATCTAGCGTCTCCTTCATAACCGTTTTAGGCCAACGGTGGTTATCCATGTTTTCAACCTTCTTTAAATAGCTTATCAACCAGATTAAAGTTGATGCTTCCAATGGAAAAGACCTTGTTTCAACTAAAATAATTTCATAGGGGATAGTGGTTTTTACTTTGAGATTGCTTGTTATTAGATGTTTTTGAATTCTTTCTAGTTGTCTCTAATTGCACTTTGACAAATTGTTTCCCCATACCTCACACCCATAAAGTACAACCGGAGTAACAAGCAAACCAAAAAGGGTTTTCTTGGTTTTCCAATCCCAAAGCTCAGCTTTTCTACACCTATTTTGTAGAAGGTAAGAAGCTTTTCAACCTCCCTGTATCCTTTTCATCCGACAAGTCTCCCAACTAAGCTTATGATGAAAGTCAATCCGAAGATACTTGTATTCTTTGACTATTTCAAGCGGGCTACCTTCAAAAAGAAAGGTATTTTGCTTATCTTTTCTATTCAATGAGAAAATCATGATTTTGGTCTTGGTGATATTCACTTGCATCCCAACCTTGTGACAAAAGAGTTCTAGAGCTTTTAGATGTTCTCTTAACCCATGCGTTGTTTTTGAAATTAGGATAAGATCATCAGCATATAAAAGTAGCTTCACCACATAACCTGCCAGTTGAATACCATCCCCATCTGTCTTGCTTAACCAAGCTTCCAACTTATCAATGTATAACCCAAAAAGTGTGGGAGATAGAGGACAACCATGTTTAACTCCAATGTTGCTACCAAAACAATCTAACATACCATCACTTGTTCTAATTTTAGCTCTAACATTCTCATACAATCTATGAACAACTGCTCTATACACATTTGGGATGCCTAATTCCTCCATTCTATTCCATAGTTTGTCTCTAGGTACCGTGTCAAAAGCTTTCTTGAAATCTACAAAACAACAATAAGCTTCCTCGCCCTGAGTGTTCTAAATTTTCTCAACCAAATGTCTAAGGGTGATGCAGTGATCAATGGTAGAGTGTCTTGACCTAAAGCCTGCCTGCCCCTTTGCCCTCTTGCCCTCATTTTCTGCCCACCTATTGATCCTTCACTCAATCATGCTCCCAAAGAGCTTGCCAAAGATAGAATCGTATGGTAGTTAGATGGATTGTTGATATCCCCACTTTTGAATAGAGGAATGACCACACTAGTGGTCCACTCCATAGGAAATCCTTCTTGATTGACATTATTGAAAATTCTTTTTATGTAAGGAGCAAGAGTCTCGATCCCCCATTTTAAAAATTCAGCCTGCAACCCATCTATGTCTTGTGTTTTACCACTCGCTAAATTCTTTATTCCTTGTTTAATATCATCCACAGTGAATAGTTCCATTGATGTGTTAATAACAAATGGATGGTCTTTCTCATGAACCCGCTCATAAAGAAGCCTAGCATACTCCAACCATTGGACATCTGTAATACTATTTTCAATCCTCTTTTTCTTTTGCTGCAATTATCTCCAAAAACCTTTAGGGTTCTATTTTCCAAGTGAGATTAGCTCCTTCCTTCTTTCATTTACATTATCATATTTTTTTGACTACACCAATTTTTCATACTTTTTCTTGTACTCTTTGTCCATTCCTTTCTTTTTAAGTGATCTCTTGGCTGCCTTACATTCTTCATCATACCATGGATTTGTCAGGAAAGTGTTTGCAACCTCATCTTGGGGTGGGACCTTTTGCATGCATTTAAAGCCTTGTGAATTATTGGGCTCAACGAATTGTTGTGAATGTGGATGTCCCCATCTTTTGTTACTTTGACCTCTCTGTTGTTTTTTAGATCATGAAAATGCTGTTTAAGAACAACGTTAAATATTTCTCTATTTTCTTTATTCAAGAGGATTTTACCCTTGGGGAGGGTTTTATTTTGCATGTGTTGAACCTGTTTAATGTGCTGGCTGATTGGGGACATGTGGAGCTTAACCAGAAGAGGTAAGTGGTCAGATTTCATCCCAATAGGGCAATCCTCAATATCAAACTCTAGCAATCCAGATACAAAACCTTGAGAGCAAATCATGTAGTCCACCGCACTTTGACCATTATAAGTTTTGCAAGTGATACCCCTCGACTTTGGCCAATCTATCATCCCATTACAAATAACCATGCCAAACAAACTACAAAGCCCAAGTAATTCTGCCCCAAACAGGGTTATATCCCCATTATCATCTTGGGATGTTCTTTCCCAATATTGATCTCCACCTTCCTCTAACCATAAAGGATTGTTCTCCCCTTTTTCTTCCCTGCTCAATTGATTATTAACTATCCTTGCATTAAAGTCACCCATTAAGACAACATCCCCAAGTGCGCTGAAAATAGATATATCTCTTTTTAGCGAGGCATACGGGTCTTCGTTGTCTAAATTTCTCTTCTTATAGAACTTAGAATTTTTAGGAGCAAAGTAACAAGTAGCCAATCTAAAAGTCACCCCATTTTCTGTTATTTGCAGCCATATGTACTGTTTATTTGCGTCTTCTTTTTCAAATTCAATAATTTCCTGCCATTTCTCACCTATTAGCACCGTAACTCCTCCATGACCTTTTCCTGACTCATTCCCTTTGTTCCAAATTGAAACTTTCTTATACCCTTCAAAATCTAGCACTTTGCAGCCTTCATGCTCATGTTTTTCGGTAAGAATGATAATATCTTTACCTTTTGCTATGGGCCCCAATCCAGGTCCTCTTCTCCATGGATATCCTCTTCAATTCCAACTTACAACACGTAAGTATTCCTGTGGGGCCCCCAATTCCTATTTCTTTTTTGAAAAATGATCACCAATTTGGGCTTTGCCATTCTTCAACCATGTGCCCACTTTCCTTCATTTCTTGCTGTTTTCACTTTCTCCCATTCTTTCCTTTGTTCTTCTTGCTGTTCGAAAGTCAAATCTTTGTCTAGGTAAATATGTGTGCCTCTAAGTAACCCTCTATTTTTTAGAATTCTATTCTTATCCTCTAAGCTTCTCAAGGTTACTCTTACATGCCTGTCCCTTCCACCATCTATCTTTTTTCCAATTCTATTTGCTTGTTGAATATAACCTATCCATTTCAGCTCGTCTTTAAGGAAGTCCCTTGCTAGGATGTCTGTTCTTTCCCTTTCACCAAAATCTTTCAAACCTTTAATAATAATGTTTGTAGCCTTGCTTTGTTTATCTTTTTCTTCCCTTAGTTGCCTCTTGACTTGTTTCTCAATGATTAATTTCTGCTCACTTGATGAACCACTTACCACATGTGACCATGATTTGGCCTCTTCTATTTGGTCTCTTAACTAATTCTCTTTTTTCTCCAGGTCTACTAATGCTAATTGAATCAGCTTTAATTCCATTTTGTTTTCACTTCCTTCCATTTCTGGCTTCTTGTTTTCAGTTGTTTTGAGTTGATCTAACTCCTGCCTTAGAGTGATCAGTTCTTGTTGTCCCTTCTCCATGTTAGCTTGTAGATTTAAAATTTGCTCCTACAGTACTTTATTATCCCTTTCCAGCCTGCATTTGGACTCTGTAACTATTTTAAATCTACTGTCCTCAAACCTCTCCTTTGTTTCTAAAACATCAAGTCTATTTTTCATTCTCATGAGCTCTTCTACATATAACTCTGAGGACCATAGTAGTGGTGAAGACGTAGGGCTATAAAGTTCAGAGGGTACTTTTTCAGTAACCTTGCTTGCAATGGTCTCTTCCTTTTTGTTCCTGACTTCCTCCATCTTACTCATGTTTGACCTGAGGCTCTCTATGTCTCCTGTTAGCTTTCCCTTTCCTTCATACTCAGTTTGATTAGTTTTCTCTTCTTTTTGATATGTTTCTTTAGATATACCCGCCTTACTGTTATGAACCTTTGGTAAAATCCAAGTGAATTTTTCCTTTTGATTTTGTTTAAGTTTTCGTCTCTGAGCTTGTCTGCGTCTTAAAATCCCATTATATTACTTTGCATTTACCAAGATCAACCTTTCTTTTGTGTTTACATGATTCAATATGCTTGATAAATGCGATCTTGTAAGCAAAGAGTCCCAAACACTCGCTAAACCCTCATCTTGAACAGTAGGGTAGAGAGTGGACCATGCGTTTGACCACTGTGGAATGTGATATCCTGGAGGTATTAAACCTTTTTGACCCAAAAGAGTTAAAAGATCACTCAACTGAATTTGGGGTTTATTTTCCAATTTTCTATTGCCTAGTAGACATTTTAAAGCTCCCAACTACATTGAAAAAGGGTTTGTATTTGAGATTTGTGTCCCTTCTAGAGGGACCCTCTGACATGCTAGGTCTAGGTTTTCACCCATAATCCCTTGTTTAACTCTCATGCGTTTGAAATGCTGTGGTTTTATTTATTTGAAATGCTGTGGTTTTGGTTTTATGCGTGTTTGCGAGTTTGTCTTCTTATGGAGAAAGAGACAGAATAAACTTTAAAATAAAAGTAAGGGAAGGTGACAGGGAGACCTGTTGGAAATGCAACCCATTGTCCATGCCTTCCTGTGATCCTAATTTCGCTTTGTTTCGCTGGTTGTGGGGTCCCTGGTCCCGCTTTGACTTTCTGCGTGCGCTTTTCCCCTCTTCCCGAACAGCGCAATCTCCACATGTAGAAGACCCCTCCTGTCGCTTGAGAAAAATGCTGCCTCCGCTGACTTTGTCGTTGCCTGGTAAATCCCTGTCACTGCCTGGTAACTGCCACACCTTTGCTTGCCTGGTAAATCCCTGTCACAGATATTTTAAGTGCACAATGTCAAAGATGGTCATTGAAAGAAAGTTTTGGATAGGACAGTGGTCATTTTCCACCAATACATTCTTTAGGTTATCTGCCCCATCAAAGCCAGCTGGCTTTTGTTGCTTTGAAGAAAAATTGGAGTCTCCATTGTATGATAACAAAGCCTTTGTTCTTTTCTCGTCATATTGCTGATATTAAAAGGCAAATGTGATTGAAATATGGGTACCTTCAAATCATTATTCGACAAGATGAAGTGATGAACGAGAACCAAATTCATTAATTTCTAGAGTTCCATGGGAGATAACACTTTTATTGAGAGGCTCAACACATGCTTCAGACGTCAACTTAGCATCATAACAAAGATTGGAGGTGAGGAGTAGAGTCAAAGTGAAATCCAAATGAGAGAATAAGAAGTTTGTATTAAGCAAGGCTTCTACAAAAAATGTTACATTTGGAATCCCACGTGCAAATGTTTAGATTTACAGTATGAAGGCTTGATGCAAAATATTTGGTGAATGACACCACATCATATCACACGTCTTTCATTGATTTTTTGGGCATTATCCCCACAGGTAACAACTTACCATATATAAAAAAAGTGTTTTATAATCTTATAAATTATTATTTTTAATAATAAAATAAATATATTTAATGTAAATTTAAAGATATTTTTTTAATAAAATTTAAGATTATTTATTTATTTAAAATTTTGGTTTAAATAAAATAATATTTTTAATTTAAAAGTTGGTAATTAACTTGTTAATATAAATTATTATATTTTAAATATTAAAATATAAATTTAATGTAAAGTTAAATATTTCAATAAAATACAAATGATTACATGACCAAATTTCATTTCTCCATTTTTTTTTAAAGAAATATATTTAAGTTGGTAATTAATCTCTTAATATAAATTACTATAATTTATTAATTAAATATTAAAAATTTAAAAAATTAATGTAAATTTCAATATTTCAATAAAATACAAACAATTACATGATCAAATTTCATTTCTCTCTAATTTCTTTTTTTAAAAGAAAAAATATTTAAGATGATAATTATCTTGTTAATATAAATTATTATATCTTTTAATTAAATTTTAAAATTATAAAATAATGTAAATCTAAATATTTCAATAAAATACAAACCATTACATGATCAAATTTTATTTCTAGTAACATATTTATATTTCCCAATTCAAAAGTAAATAAATAAAATATGTAGTAAATAAAATAGCTCTATAATAACATAAAAGTAAAATAATTCCATGTTAAAATTAAAACACATATATAATAAATAAAATGATTCTTCATAAATAAAAATAATTTTATATTTTTAATCTTAAATACATCAATTTAAAAATCAAATTCATATTAAACAAGAGCTGCATAACAAAGAAGTTCCTGCAAAAAGTTATAAATAGTTATGTTTTAAATGAAATTATTGATGAGGTGGGACTGTTAAGAAGAACAAA
The DNA here is from genome assembly GCA_007258455.2 of Sequoia sempervirens. Lineage (NCBI taxonomy): Eukaryota > Viridiplantae > Streptophyta > Pinopsida > Cupressales > Cupressaceae > Sequoia > Sequoia sempervirens. The sequence continues at coordinate 7,690 of VDFB02064959.1, read as the reverse complement.
TGATTAAGTTAAGGATTGTATTTGTTGTTATAACTTTAGTTCTAATATATTAAATTATATTTTAGATGGTATATATGTTACATATATATTGTATATATATTATAATATTATAATGATATTAAAATTATATATTAGACATTATATATGTTACGTATGTATTATATAGTGTATATATTATAATATTATAATATGTTGTTAAATTAATAATATAATATATTAAAATATATTATTTATTTGAATTTGTTATTAGATTATTTTATATATTTGAATTTAATAGAATGGAAAATATAAAAAATAGATAAGCTAAGTTAAATCATTTATATTGCTAACATAGGAGATAAAATTTCTTACTTTATAAAGTTAAAAAATATTAATTGTTATATTAACACTTTTTTAAGAGAGACAAAAATTAAGAGAAAATATGTTATTCAAAATTATAAAAAAATTGAAAAATATGCTACTTATAACACTATTTTTTCATGAAGTTACTATTTAAATTTCAAATAAAAACATAAATATTAAAATATATAACATAAATTTTAATTTATTTTAAAATATAAAAATCTAATTAAAATGTGGTAATTTGTTTTTTAGAGTTTAGACTTAGATTTCTATTTTTCCCTATTTTTATTATTTTGATCTTGCATGCTTACATTAACCATAATTCATTGATACAAGAAAAATATAGGATAGATAATATTTTTTTTTATTTTGATTAATAAAAAAAGGTAAGTATTAAAGATTGAATAAATTAAAAATTATAATAAAAGATTGATTCAAGAAGAAAATTATTAAAATTAAAATTATTTATATTAATAATTAAAATATAAGATAATAAAAAAATTAAAGGGGTTGAGATCAAATTTTAAACTTAATTATTATAGTGGATGTCTTAAACAATTATTCTTTTGGAAATATCAAAACTAAGAATGAAACCAACATAAAATTTTAATAAAATATATTTCAATAAAATGATGTGTACACTAAGTTAAAGCATTTATATTGCTAGTCAAATGGTATGTAGGGAAAATGAAAACTAAGAGATAAAAAGTCTTGCTTGGTAAAATTGGAAAACATGATTATTATAATGACACAATTTTAGATGTATTAATAAAGGTATAAGGAATTTATTCATATTTAAAAAATAAAAATATATACTATCTATAGCAACAATTTTTTTGGGGCTAGAAATTTATAAATTATAGGTTGAATGGTAAGGCTAACAATTTTTGTTGTGGTTTGTATTTTTCTTCTGTGCTTTGTTTGTGCTAGGTTGTTGCCCATCTGTCTTTCACTCTCTTTGTTTATGCTTGTGTTTCTCCTTTTAGTTGTTTTTGGTGGGTTGAGGTGTCTATGCTTTTTCTTTTTATTGAACTCATGGGTTTAGGGGCCTTCCCCTACTTTCAATATAAAAACAATACCATTTAAAATTAAATTATATTAGTAGTTAAATGCTATGCAATTTAAAAAATAAAAAATAAAAAAAAGTTTTACTTTGTAAAATTGAAAAACCTAATTATTATAATGATGAGTTTGTTTATATTAAAAGAAGGGTAAATATCACATAAAAATGAATTATTCACATTTAAAAAATTGGAAAATATCTTATTATAGCAACACATTTTTTTCACTTATTAAATAGTAGCACAAATTCTAATTAATTTAAAAATATCAAAATATAATTAAAAGAATAAAAAATATACCTTTACTTGGTAAAATTGAAAAACCTAATTATTATATTAGAACTTTTTTTTATGTATTAAGAATGTAGAAATTATTATTTATTAAAAATTTTACTCTTTAATTAAAACAATTAAAAAAATAGTCAATTTATAACACTAATTTGAAAGAATGTAAACATAAAATCTAAATTATATATAAAATAAATATTTCAAAATATAAAATATAAATATAAATTTAATGAAGAGGTTGAATGATAAGATTAGCCATACCATCTAAAATTTAAGGAAGTTATTAAAAAAGGACCAAAATTTAAATATAAATTTGTTGATTAAACTATAATCTTCTTAAAAATTATTCATATTAATATCAATATAATTTAACTATTTTAATTTAAAAATATTTTAAATTAATATGAAGTATGATTTGTTACATATATATATATATATATATATATATGATTAATAGATGAATACTAAGTATGATTTGTTACAATGCAAGATTATACAAGTGATATGATTAATAGATAAATACTAAGTATGATTTGTTACACTGCAGGATTATATAATTATAAAAGACTCAGCGATTTATAAGTATATGTAACAAGTAAATAAATTTTGAAGAGTTTAAGTTTTTTCCTATGATTTGTTACAACTGCGGAGGATTATATAATTATAAAAGACTCAGCGATTTATAAGTATATGTAACAAGTAAATAAATTTTGAAGAGTTTAAGTTTTTTCCTAAAATTGTGTACCAATTAGATTCAAGAGAATTGATTTTTGAAATATATTTTGTTATATAATTCGCATCTATACATTAATAAATTGAAAAAATTCAAATAGAAAAATTACTCAAGTTCTCATTAGTTAAAATGAGAGTTATTAATACCTAGTTAAATTCTGGTGGTGCTATAATTCCCTCACAGGAACTAATAAAAAACTAATATAAACATTTCAAATATCTTTTAAATAAATATATTTAAAAAAATCTAAATAATAATTAATTATATATCACTATAATAATATTAACCCAAAATATATCTATGGGCCGGTTCCAGACTTCCTTACGAAAAAGTATCTTTATCATTATTTAACTCCCGAATAATTTTGCGAATTATCAAAAATTTAAAACTATTTTGTCTCTACCATTCATTTATTATGTGAAAGTTAACACCAGCAAAACCAAAATCATGATTTTTTCTTTGAAAAGGAAGAAGCAGCAGTTTAATTTCATCTTTGAGGGCAGCCCTTTGGAGGTGGTGGAAGAATACAAATATCTAGGGATTGATTTCCATAATAGGCTCAGCTGGGAGACTTGCAGGGCAAAAAGGATTCAGGGTGGCTGGAAGGCGTCTTATCTACTACAAAACAGATGTAGGAAAGCAGAGTTATGGGATTGGAAATCCAAGAAAACCCTTTTTGGTTTGTTGGTGGCACCGGTTGTCCTCTATGGTTGTGAGGTTTGGGGGGGTAGCATGTCAAACCACAAGTGGAGGCAAGTTGAAAGAATTCAAAAACATTTGATCACTACTAACATCAAAGTCAAATCTTCGGTTCCGTATGAGATTCTCTTGGCTGAAACTGGTATGTTCCCGTTGGAGGCATCTGCTGTCATCCGGTTAATAAGTTATTTAAAAAAAGTTGAGAACATGGATTTGCACCGCTGGCCCAAAATGGTTGTTGGGGAGGAGCTAAACCGTAGAAAGAAGACTTGGATGAAGCAAAATAGCAAGTGGTTGAACAAATGGAACATTAAACTACATGAGTGCCCCAACACTAATGCTGAGATAAAAAAGTTTGTGCTAGAAAAGTTTAGGTCTACTATGTGGACTAAGCAGGTTGGCCGTAAAAAGTCACATTATATCCAGGTGTTCAACCCCATGTGGGAGCATGATGAGAAAGACTATTTAAGGGTTACAATTAAAGGCAAGGCTAGGCTTTTGGTCGCTCAAATAAGAACCGGGTCACACCATCTTAGATGCGAGACAGGTAGGTGGGCTGTTCCCAAGGAGGCTTGGGAGCAACGAACCTGTATTTTTTGCAACAAAGGGACTGTCGAGACTGAATGGCACTTCATGATTGAGTGTGCTGCTTATGATGATATCCGTATCCAATATGAAGACATTTTGAAGGTGGACAATCTAAATGAGCTTTTTAGGGAAACTAAGCTCCTCAAAACTGCTAGCTTTCTGATCAAGATCTATAATAGAAGGGCTGATATGGAAAAGAAATTGAAAATGGTTAAAGTTTCGGTGCTTGGTCCCATAGACTGATGGTCTCGTGGACGTCATTAAAATCCATTCATTCATTCATTCCCAAAACAAGGCAGCGGAAACGGCGAGCTTCCACGGTAATTTTCTGCAAGAATGTCTGATGCTCGTGAACGGGAAAACGGCTGTGGATAAAATAGAAAAAATTAAAACCGGCTCCAAACGTTTTAATCTTCAGATTTTCCAACGTAATCGACAATAATATGCCACGAGGGCACATACATTTTAGAGACTATGGAAGGGAAGGGATAACATTTTACTGTAGCGGTAGAGTAAGATTTGCAGCAATAGAGGCAAGAGGAAGAAAAAAATAAGTATAATCAATGGAAACAGGAAGCTCCTTGTACTCTATCTCTACTACATGCCATACGAGATTCACCACCATTGTCCCGCTCTGTAAAAATTTGAAGCTGCCATGTCATCTTAATTTGTTACTTAATTCCTCGAAGATTTCTTGGCAAAAGCAAAGGAATTCAAGGCTCGTAGAAGAAAAATATAATAAGAAGACAACATTTCAATGCAATTGCAGCTCAGGTGATGAAATGATTTCTTCAGAAGGAGAAGAAGACGACGACGACTTGGCATTGCCGGTTGAAACCCTAGAAGAGGAAGCTAAAACGTTGGCTAGGGAGCATTCACTTTCGCTTTCTCGGCAGTTGCTGTTAGGTATGACCTATTTTGAATAGTTTGGCTCTTTTTCAATTAAATTCCAAAGTATACAGTGCAACCTTTTGAAAACTAATCGGCAATTTCTCCTTTCAAAAATGGATAATATTGTTTGATTCCATTTATCTACATTTTTAAATAGTAAATTGTCTTTTTTGTTTCCTTATATTTTCTTGCAACATATTTTTGGGGATTAAAAATGATTTCACCTAGCACAAACACTCATAAGAAATTTCCACAACGTAATAAATCTAGAAAAAAAGGTTTTCCAAGTTTGTCATTAGAATCTGGATAAAGTTATTCAAATAAATGAATTTTATGTATTTAAGCCGTATTTGATGTTTTTACTTCGGAAAGTTCTTATAATACAAGTAATTCAGCGGTTTTTCCATTAAAACATGTATAAGGTTAATTAGATTCACTAAAATCTGTATGTTCAATCAGTAAATTCTATGGTTTTCCTTTAAAACTTTCCTAAAATATACAGTCTCATGTTTATGGACTTAAAAGGTTCCCCTGCCATATGGTACTTCTAAGAAATGGGGACAACATATTTGAATATTTCTTGAAAAGACCTGTGTGCAATTTTTTCTTAAATACTATAAAGTAGCACGATTTTGAAAACTTATTAGACAAATTTTTTTAAAAAAAATGGGTAAAGTTGCTATATTTGCTAAAATCTACATACATAAATAGTAAGTTCAAAATTGTGTTTTCTTCTAGCTATTTTGATTTTTTTTTTTTTTTTAAAAGAGGGGTAAAAACCTTTATTGAATCAAAAGAGCATTACAAAGCAAGAGCAACAAACCCACAAAGGGCACCAACAAAGCTAAGAATTAAGTTACACCCAAAAAGCACCTCATATCTTCTGCAACCCAATCCTCTAGAACTATGGCCAAATCACTAGGAAGATTGCCCCAATCATCCACATTCCAAGTACCCATCTGCTTAGAAGCCCACCTAGCCAATCCATCCGCTGCCTTATTCCACTCTCGAGGAATATGACAAAAAACAATAGACTCCAGAGTAGTGCACAATGAGACAATTTGCTTGACCACCACCGCTAACTGCCAATTCACACCCTCCAAATTCCTCCTATTTAGCATATCAACAACAACTTGGGAGTCAGATTCACAAACAATCCGCCTCCAGCCAAGGGCATAGGCTCGCTCAACTGCAAGAAGAATAGCAGTAGCCTCCATGAGGTTATTAGTATGCTGACCTTTATAAATAGAAAAGAAAAAACCACAACTCCCAAACTATCTCGGCCAATACCACTAACTCTAGCATGCCTCAGATTGCCACGAGAAGATCCATCAGTATTAATTTTCAACTCCCCCATAACAGGGTGACACTAATGGCCAACACGACCAACCCTCTCTCGCCCACAGCCACGATGCCCAAGTCTCAATTTTCTCTTTCCCTGAACAGAAAGGCCCAGCGCTCTGACCACTCCCAACTCATCAGGGTTGACAGGAACAGCCAAATCGCACTTAGCAGTCAAGGTCTCCTGAAGGACCCCCAAAATTCTCATCCAAATCTGACCACTAAGCAACTTCTTATCCAAAAAGATTCTATGGTTACGCTCCAACCAAATATGCCATATTATTAAACTAGGACCAATGATCCAGGCTATACTAAGGAAAGAAGTCTTAACAGGAGGAGACCCCTTGCTCCTCCAAAAGTCCTCCAGAGAAGAACCATGCCTACATGGCTGCTGCTAGAGGTTCCACCAAAAGTGCCAAATATCCTTCGCAAAAGAACACTGAAAGAAGAGGTGAGGAATACATTCCTCGTGCCCAACACACATGACACACACAGACGGGCCTTGAAACCCACACTTCCAAAGATTTTCCCAAGTAAGACACTTCCCTTGCACCAGTAACTAGGTGAAGAAATTACACTTAGGCCAGACAAACTTATTCCAAGCTTTTTCCACCAAGAAACCTCTGAACTCTCAAACAACTGTTTATCCAAAACTTGATAGCTTGAGGCCACAAAAAAATTACCTTTCAGGTCTGGCCCCCAAGCTAACACATCCCTCCCAGGAAGAGAATTATAAACACGATTAGACAATAGTAAAGCAAGCTCTTGATGATCTTCAGCCACACCACCAGGAGGCCACTCATGCAGATCCTTCCACTTGAACACACTAGCTTGGCCCAAAATTTGAGGCGTTTTGAAATCTGCCACATGGCACCAACTAGCATCCATAAAATGTTGACAAAAGTTCTGCAAATGAGGATGGGAAGACAAAATGGGGGGATGACTATTCCAAGAATCCAACCAAAAGAGAGCATCCTGACCACCATTACAAATCCAGAACAACCCCAACTTGACCAGATTTGCACCTCTTTTTAGGGTACCCCAAATTAAAGAGCCTTTCCCCTCCAAGCTAAAGTGAGCAACCTCAGTATTTTCAACCATCCCCAGATATTTTGAGGTAAGGATTCTAGCCCACAACTGATGCTGCTGCAAACACCACTGCCAATACATTTTAGCTGCTAAAGCTTGCCCATTCAAGTCCGTTTGACGTAATCCCAAGCCACCTTCCTGCTTCGGCCTACAAATGGCATCCCACTTAACCAAGCTCCACTTCCTATGAAGAAGGTTGCCAGACCAAAGGAACTGACGAGACAACCTATCAAAGTCCTTAATAAAGTTGGCAGGAGCAGAAAGAACAAAGCATCTATATAGAGGAAGAGCTTGCACCACAGATTTTAAGAGAGTCACTCTTTCTGTAGAAGAGAGCCACTTGCAAGTCCAATGACTAACCAGATTATGAAACTTATCAATAATCCCTTGCCAAAACAGATTAGGAAGCGAACGAATAGCAAGCAGAATGCCAAGATAAACAAAGGGGAGAGAGCCAATCTAAAAGCGAAGGATGCCAACAATTCTCCTTTTGATACTCTTAGGAGTGTTGAAAAAGTAAATAAAAGACTTCCCCTCATTGATACATTGACTTGAAGCAGCCAAATAGGTATCCAAGATACTACGCCATCTGATAACCTCCTTGACTTTGGCCATGCCCATTAGAGCAGTATCATCAACAAACTGAAGATGGGATTGA
>VDFB02064958.1:0-39630 GCA_007258455.2 Sequoia sempervirens | reverse complement strand
GATGATTGCCTGCCTAGAGGCATTCTCTTTGCCTGCTTCAGCATTTCCAGCTCTGCTTGCAACTTTGCTTGTTCCGACAGCATCTCCTCTTCGAACTTCAACCATCTACAAAATAAAAAATCAAGCATTACAGTTCCAACTTAGAAAATAAAATTACTGCGAGATGGCTGGCAAGTGGAGTTATCTTCAAAAATAAAAATCTTCAGCATTAAACCACCAACTCCAAACCTCGAGAATTATAACACCGAAATTCAAACTTCGAGCTTCAACAACTTTCAGCACTTCGAAAAATCGAGCTCAACTCCCCTACTTCAGAATTTTCTCCTTCTTAGCACTTACTCACTTCACCTTCAACACTCTCAACTTTAGCACTTAGAAAAATAATTCCCTCAGCTTAGAAATTTCTCACTTACTCAGCAATCACTTTCAGCACTATCACAATTTCAACTCTACAACTTTGTCAAGAAAAATGAATAGCTTCAGAGTTTATATAACTGAAAGAAGGCGCCCGGTTTAGCGGTTGTCATTAATTCACTCCCCCACTACTTAGAAAATTTCCACTTTGGGAGAGAATATGCTTAGTCGTCATAGAGTTGTCATAGGAAAAAATTTCCACTTTGGGAGAGAATATGCTTAGTCGTCATAGAGTTGTCATAGGAATTTACTATTGTTGGAGATTCTTTCCTCGTTCGAAAATTAAAATTTCCCTCCTTGACTGCAAGTCACTTTCAGTTGACTAAAGCATTTTTTTTTGAGAAATTAAAATTACTCCAGCATAAAAATAATCTCACCCTTGAATAATGGCGTATTTATTATTAAAATTTAATCTCAACGCCTTAGAATTTTATTCTATTGAGAAACTTTATTTATTTCCTCCATCAACGCTTTTAAAAAAAATCTATACTTCACCTGGAGAAATTTCATCAATAGTGAGTTCCAGCATTTTTAAAAAAATTCACAAGGCAAAATTATTTTCCTTCCAGAACATTTTTAAAATATTTCTCCCTTGATAAATATTCCTCAACTTCAAAATTTCATGTGTCTAACTGAAGGGGGACATTTGATTTTTTTTCCTTGGGAAATAATTTTAATCAAATTTTATTTAACTTCTCCAGCATGGGGCGTTTTTTGTTTAGAACAAATTTCATTTTATTTCCAACGCCTATGAAAATTCCATCATTCAATCACAAGCTTGGGCGTATTTATTATTTTGAGGTTCCAATCATAAAATGTTTCCCCTAACTTCAAACCTCTAGGCGCATATGGAGGGTCACACTTCCATTTTGAACACTTAGATAAATTTTTCTAACTTTGATAATACCCTCTTCAAGCCAGAGATAAATTTTTCTAACTTTGATAATACCCTCTTCAAGCCAGGCACATATCATCCCTTCTACTTCCAAGTTACAATACTTAGAATATTTCCAAGTACCTTGCATTTTTTTAATGGCGCATTTGCTAGGTGCTACTCCAAGTTTCAACACTTTGAATATTTTCCAACTCTATCTCCAAGTGAAGGCGCATATCACCCTTCAAGCTTTTAGTTTTTCAAACTTAGAAATTTTTTCAACATTCGCTTCTCAAGGTTAGGCGCATTTGACACCTTGAACTTCAAATTTTAATGCCTTAGTCAAATTTTAAGGCCACCATCTTCTCTCAACCTAAGCGCATATAGGAGTGCTTCCTTCAAGTTGACACGCCTTAGAAACATTTCTAACTCTTCATCCAAGATCAAGGCGCATATTGGGGTCTAAGCTTTAAGTTTTAATACTTAACCAACTTTCTCATCCATCTCCAAGTGAAGGCGCATTTAGGGGGTCCAGCTTTCAATTTGCAACACTTAGAAATTTTTTTAAGGGTCTCTCTTTACCTTGGGCGCACTTTCATGTGTGAGCTTCAAGTTTGCTAGACTTAGTATATTTTCCAATTCCTCCTACTAGTCAAGGCGCATATAGAGGTGTCTACTTCAAGTTTAAATGCCTTAGAAACTTTTCTAACTCTTACCCAAGTGAAGGCGCATACAAGGGGTCTTACTTCAAGTTTATAACACTTAGAAAAATTTCCAAGTATCCATGCAAGGTAAGGCGCATTTCACATGGGTAGCTTCAAATTTTATTGCCTTAGAAAAATTTCAAGGCTTCCTCTTTCTTCTTTGGGCGCATATGTACCCTTGAGCTTTCAATTTACAACACTTGGTCAACTTTCAATCACCTCCTCTTCTCCTTGGGCGCATATGGAGTGTCAAGCTTCTAATTTCCATGCCTTAGAAATTTTCAAGGCCTCCTCTAAGTCCAAGGCGCATACAAGGGAGCCTACTTCAAGTTTTGAATACTTAGGATATTCTTAAGTCTCCCTCCAAGTCAAAGGAGCATTCAAGGGGGTCTACTCCAAATTTTCCACACTTAGATTTTTTTCCAACTCACCCCTCCTCTCCTTGGGCGCATTTTGACCCCAGAGCTTCTAATTTTGAGGACTTAGAATTTTTTTTAGCAATCTTCAACTTCAAGGGCGCATTTAGGACCCTGAGCTTCCAATTTGCATAACTTTGAAAATTTTCCAGCTTTTTGTTTGACTTAGGGCGAATTGTTCATGATGCCCTCAGCTTGCCCTAACTTGCTATTTTTAGAAAGTTTCTCAATTTTTGCATTTCAAGCTGATTTCTAGCTCCAAAAGGCTTGATTTTTGCTTTGTTTCAAACCTCGTGACGTGACTGAGCTGCTGGCGCTTGATGCCTGCATGTACCTACTATATTTAGTAACTTACTAAAAATAGTAACTATTCAGAATGAGCTCAAACTTTATGTGTTGATTGCCTGAAGGATGTCAATCATGACTGGATACTGCTTCTATGTGACCCTCCTGCTTCACCTTACTTTTTAGGAAACCCTAATTTCTCTGCATGGACATGCTAAAAATAGTAAGTGCTTGATTTTTTTGAATCTTTGCAACTCCGTTTGATCTGAAATTTGCGCCGTGGGGTCCTTATCACTTGCTTGACGTGCTCACACTGGTGCCTCGTGCTGACCTGCTATTTATAGCTCTGTTTCAGAAGTGCCTTACTATAAATAGTAAGTGCTTAGATCGCCTTCAAATTTTACCAGTAGGTTCTTTGGAAGATACTAATTGTGATGGGATACCTTGGTTTTTGAAAATTCTGGCGTTTGACCCCTCATTTTGGGTCCCGAAGCTGGAAACCCTAATCTGACTTGCATGTTGCTCAAATGGTCTCCGTTTGACCCTGTTTCTGTTGCATGTCGCAGTGTTCGTGATTTTGAAGTGTTGGGTAGCTGTCGAAGTGATCCTGCTAAAAATAGTAAGTGTCTGAAAAAGTGATCAATCAGCTGCCGAAAGAGCTTGCATGTTACACTGCCTGAGAGATCTCAAGAAACCCAAAAAAATGATCAACATGCGAGCATTGGCTAAAAATAGCAAGTTTCTGAAAAGTGATCAACTCTGCTTGCATGTTACCTCGTTGCGTAGCTTTCGGAAAACCTAGAAAGATTATACAGACATGCGTTGAGAAATCTTGCATGCAAACCCTAAAAATAGCCTCTGAAGGGTGAATCACTGAAAGTCATCGTCTCGTTTTGCATGCTATATCACTGCAAAGGTCTCGAAAAACCCACAAAGAATCTCCAGACATGCATCTGAAAGTCCAACATGCAAACCCTAAAAATAGCTTCGAAGGCAGAATTGCTAAAAATAGTAAGTTGTCTGTTTCAGCTCAAATTTTGCAAGCAGGTAGTTCACAGCGTTCTAAGTGCAATGCAATCGTCAGAATTTGAAAATCCCAAGAAAATAATCCCCAAATTGGTACTTATAAAAATAGCAAGTTATGAGAATCTAGTGAAAATTCAGTGGGAGCCTGCCCGAAGCATCTTAACAGTAGTGCTAAGCTCAGAATTTGATTAACCAACTCAATTTGACCTCAAAATAGCTTGAAGAATGTAAACCCTAATTCATCAGAAAGCCCTCCAGACTTAAGTCAAAATTCAAATCCATGTCAAAGGACAAGTACATCACCAGATAGAAAGAACTGACAGAGAGAGATAGACCCACAAACCCAAGCCAAAACCCGAATGGAGCGAAAATTAGGGGGTCCCCATTTGAATGGGGTGATGTGTGAAAAGGTCACAATAAGACCGTCTCTCTATATCAATAAAATTGGTACTTCATAAGTCCGCAAACATCTAAGGGGTGGTTCAAATCGGGGTATTGACTTGGCTGGTTATTCATTACTCAGATGCATTGATCAAGTGTGGCTTTGTGGTCCTGTAGTATTTTCCTGTGTTGTTATCGGTTATATATATATCTATTTATGTTCTGGTCTGAGTGTGAAGCAAATCTATTCCTGTTCATTTCCCACTGCTGTGTATATGTATTGTGCGTAATCATTAAATTGGATTGCAAAGGGTTATATTTCTGTTCATTATTGTCATGACCCTCAAATTTGTACATATGCATATGAGAAACAGATAACATATAAAATTGTCCTAATAATTGGCATAAGCCATATGTAAACTATACTAGGTGACTTTAATCCTATTTCTAATAGATATAATAAAATAATAAAATAATGAAATATTTATTTATTATCATTGTGAACGACTTTGAGAAAAGTAATATCGAACTTAATTAAATCCCCGTTTTGATCTCAAGCCCCTTCACATTAATCTTGGATCGGTCTTTGATAAAGAGACGCGACTGAGGAAAAGGTTGCGTCCCCTCCGAATGGTCAGCCAACAGCAGGTGACGCGTCCCTACAAGCGTTTAAGAACAAGACCTGAGTATGGATAATGGGGAAGCAATCATCGCATGGAAAGAGAAGTAGATCGGTGGAAACACGGGAGGCGCGCCAGAGTCTGTAGAACACGTGCTTGGGTCATTGCATAGGAGAGAAAACCAAATCGGGTTACATAATATCCTGTTTGAGAAAGCCCAGCCAGCCGCCGCTCAGAGGTAAGTATCCTCAACGTTTGGGTAGCACTGAGGATCATGAAACCAATATGAGTTTTTATGACAAAGGATTTCAGTTTAATAACTAAGCCATATCGAACTAGACTCATTAGCAGTAAATGATTATAAACACTCTGATCTACATTGAATTATGAATCCAATTAAGTGTAATATGATAAGTAAAGGCACAAAGACGTTTTGCAATTAATAGACATATATATGTGTCAACATACTGAACTCGTACATACAGCATGAATGAATACAACGTAGTCACAGTTTCATAGCATATTAAAATCAATGGCTGTGTAAGCACAAATCAATGATGAACTGCAAATCCCATCAAATATATTATGTGAGTTAATACATATTAAATGTGCAATCAATAAAGCATACATGCCAATTTATTAAATTTACTATACAATGTAAGGCAATATGGATTGGGTCAAAGCCACAATAATGTTGCTTCCAGCAATTATTGTGTCTTATTAAGCGGTGATGACTTTACTAGGAGAATAGACTTCGGGCCCACATTCCCTTTCGCTAGTACTGACTAAGGATAGGGAGTTTGTGAAGGGAAAGGCTGGTAATTCGGTCAATTGGTGGACAGTCCCAAGATGGGTAGGAAACCTTGAGGGAGTCCCATTAGAGACCGTTCATGCGCCCTTGGCACAGTAATCCTTCCATCCAATGAGGCTAGGAAAGAGGAAACAAGGCGGAGATCTATTCTGATCAGAGTAACAAGTCACATCAGATTATGTTAGTTTATGCACTAGATGATAATGCATTTCATTTATCGTATACTAAAATGTGCAATCTGAAATGGTCTAATTCAATCATGAACAAGGAGCTATGTGCTTGGTTGATAATACATGATATTGTGCAGGTCTTCAAGACAACTTACATGAGCAAAATGATGTGTTAGTAAAGATAAATTATATGTCCTAACTTGTGCATTTTATGTTTCTAGGATAAGATTAATAAGGGGACATTACAATTATCTGACCTGGTATATTTCAGATTATGACAATCCAGAAATTTTTTACCTACTAATAAAATTTTGAATTTAGTATAAGGGCAGGCTATGACAATGCAAGATTTTCAACCCTATTTAATATGATTTTGATAGTAATAGGGTAGAGTATCGCAATTCAGATTTATAATGAAGAAAAAATATTTAATTTTGGGCTACTGGATGATGTTTTTCTTTTCTTCATAACTGTAACCCTAGGTGTGAAACATGTGCTTTTGTGTTGTTCCAAGTGACCAAAATTATTGTGAAATTAAAAATAATGCCCTGAATCCGGATCAATAGAAAGATTGAAATTAGTTTTTACACTGATTTTTTTGCAGAATCCAAGATTTTGTTTCTCAGCAATAAATTCTGAAATCAGAAAGTCTGAATTGACCACAAAACAAAGACTACCATTTCTCTCTTTCAGCACAAAAATCTACATGACGAAAGACTTATTTGAGCTCAAATTTATGACAGTCATTTTAGATTTCCGAGATTATTTGCACAGCTATTCATTTTCAATATATATATCTGGGTATCACTGTGTTGATGATCTAAATTGTCCATGAAGAGGAATCTAGAAGATAGGCCAGAAATGTTAGTAAACTTAAGTGAACCATCATTTAACACAGTGGTATACAGATATATTTTGTAGCACAAGCACTTCATGCTGCTATGCAGGGACACTTCAAAAAATTTAAAGTTGTGTTTGCATTTTTCATAATGTCGACCTTTATGGAATCTACAATATGTTACCATGCTGTACAAATAGGTTGGCAAGCTTAGCAGGTTTCATTCAGGGCTTAACAACATTGTTAATTGTTCTTGAGCTAAAGTAGTGGCAGGATGGTTGAGCTTCCAGAAAGGCACAGTGCTTCACTGCTCTGAGCATCACCCAGATGCAATGAAATGGACCATCCATGGTCATGTAAGATATCAGATAAGTTCTATTGAGCCACTACTCATGACATATGAGTCAATTTAATCAAAACTATGCAGACGAATTCCAAAACCTCATGTCACATAATGTTACAATGCTGTCATCTTAACTGAGCAGAATCATCACAGCATTTTTTTGGCTTACTAAAATCTTGGATGAGGTTATGGGCAACCTTTAACACAGCATGGTTTAAGCACGGATCACTTTCTTACAATTTGTGAACTTTAGTCATGCAGCTTGAGTGTACCTCTTAATCATTACATCGTAGTCTCTATATGTGTGGACTGGGGTTACAGAATGCCATACATACTGGGCCACGAAGGGGGCAGTCCAGAATTTACCCAGCAGGAGGTATGGGTAAATGTTGGAGGTTTTTTACTTTAAAAAATTTCCATGCAAAGATTATGTTTTCTCCTTTTGCTACACGATTCTAAGAAATCTTCCTTTAATAGTTTTCTTCTCCACCCACATGATTTCTGGACAAGAGCCAACCAAAGGTTCTATTTTCTATGATATACGCCTATACCCCTTCACAGTGATGTGAATATTTTGATTATGATCCTTTTAGTGTTGAACCTAATTATCCTTCTTCTTCTCTACCCCTAAGGTGTTGCTCACTTAGCAAGGGATAGCCAACTTCTAAAGGAACACCTATCAAAGATTACAATCAGAAAAATAAAACCCCATCACAAAGTTCCAGAATCCCACTGTAATCAATAGCTCAAAATTCCTTTCCTTAACAATTGCCTGGTATGCAAATAGAGAAGATTTGGAAAAATATAACCCCATCACAAAGTTCTAGAACCCCACTGTAGTCAGTAGCTCAAAATTCCTTTCCTTAACAATTGTCTGCTATGCAATTAGTGAAGATTCGATTATATGCTTTTTTTTTTAATTCCACAGTTTAAATTGGATGAAGAAAATCAAATGTTTTCAGCAATGCCACTTCCATGTGAACCCTGCACTATTTTAGTTGGGAGCATTTGGACCTGAGTCATGCTTTTATGATTGTATCTTATAGTTACTAACTTATTACTATTATTGTTACTCTAGTTTGCTTTTATGTTTTTTCCCTTTTTATTGGCTAAATAAATTTGACTGATTATTAATTATGTCAGAGCTGGCTGCTCTCCTTTTTAGAGTCATTCTATAATATTCAACCTGCTGGGGTTTGAACCTAGGCCGTGATGCTATAAATTCCTGGTCATACCACCAGAATGCAGTGCATTGACATTTCCCACTTTTGCTTTCCTCCTTTTATGTATGAAAACCCATGAATTTTTTAAAATCGTCTTCAGTTTTCTGCTTTTCTTCAATCTTTGAGCCCCTTGCAGTTGGATATTTAAAAATAGTTAGTGGAATTTGCATTGTTTCTTTGTTTGGTAAAGCTTAACATAAAGGGGGGGTAAAAATTTATTAAACCAAAAAGAAGTACAAAACAAGGGCCTTACACAGCCCTATCAAGCTCAACTAGGTGATCCAACAGATGAGACAGATCTGGGGGTAGCTGACCCCGATCCACCAAATTCCAATCTTGATCATGTTCAGAAGCCCATTTAGCTAAACAATCAGCAACACCATTCCACTCTCGTGGAATATGAGTGAATGAAACAAACTTCAGAGAAGAGCAAAGGTGGAGAATTTGTTCAATAATCAAGGCCAAACGCCAACTAACATCATCTGAATGTTGCCTGTTCAACAAGTTCACCACAACCTGGGAATCTGACTCACATATGATCCTTTGCCACCCCAATTGATTGCCTCGCTCCATGGTGAATAAAATAGCTTGTGCCTCCATTAAATTATTAGTATGAATACCCTTATAAATAGAGAAGATAAACTGAACCTCTCCAGAGCTTTCACGGCCAACACCACCAATTCTAGCATGGTCAGGGTTGCCTCTAGAAGAGCCATCCGTGTTGATTTTGAAGACTCCCCGGGGTGGAGAAGACCATCTCCCAACCCTATTCACTTTCGAAATAGGATGTCTACATCTTTTGTGCATGAGCGCCCATTGCTGAGGAGGAAGATGAAGACGAGTCCAACAACCAACATCACCAGGATCCACAGACTCAGTCAGATCACACTTGGCCGCAATTGTTTCCCCCAAAGAGTGCAGAATTTTCCACCACAATCGTGGGGCCTCCGACATGACATCCTGAAAAATCCGACGATTCCTTTCCAACCAAAGGTTCCAGAGAATAAAGGATGGGCCAATAGCCCAAGCAACTTGAAGAAAGGAAGTAGAAATACGAGCCCTGCCCCACTAATCCACAAACTCCACCAACGAGGATACATGCCAATAGGGAATATTCCACACTCTCCACCAAAAATGCCAAATTTCCTTAGCAAAAGAGCATTGGAAGAGAAGATGAGAAATGCTCTCCTCATAGTTGCGACACAAAACACACATTGAAGGGCCTTGGAAACCACATTTACATAAATTATCCTAGGTAAGACACTGATTTTGAGCCACTAGCCACATGAAAAATTGCACTTGGGCCATGACAACTTATGCCAAACTTGCTTCCACCATGGGACCTCAACATCCCCAAACAACTGCCTACTATGCTATGTATAACCTGCATACACAAAATACCTACCAGACAGATCATTTCCAGCCCAAGCCAAGACATCAAGCCCCTGTAGAGAATTACAATCACGAGAAGCCAAAAGCTATGCCAGCTCACGCCGATCCCCCTTAGACCCCCCAGGCGGCCACTCAGAAGGATATTTCCAATGAAAGCTGACAGTCGATCCTGAATGCTGAGCAACCTTATAATCTAAGTTACCGAATTCGCTCCTACAGGCTCCGGGTTCGATTCGGGTTCGGTTCGGGTTTGGAATTCTGGTCTGGTCCGGGAAAATACGTTGTGGGTCCTAAAATCCCACTGTGGGTTCAGCTAGGGTTCGGACCCCTGACTGTGGGTCCGGACAGGGTTCGAAATTTTCGAACTTGGTTCGAATCCGGGCAGAATTCCGCACCCAGACGTGTTTTTTCACACTTTTTTGCATTTTTTTAATAGTTGTTTGACTCTTTTTTGACTTTTAATGAGTTTTTTATTCTTTCTAACCCTAATACTTGCCTCAAAAACATGAAATAGGTAAAGTGATACTCATTTACCAATTTGTGAATGAGAAAAAAGGATTTTTTGCCTCCATTGCTGAACTTTCTCTTTTGCTTGCACAAGCTGGAATAGACTTGAAGGCTGATCGTAGATTGTTGTGCTATTCCTAAGCACTTGCAAGTGTCTATTCGTTGCTAAGAAGATCGTAGAGCAAGATTTCTTCAAAAGAGGTAGGTTTTTTGATTATTTTTTTTATATTTTTTTTCACAAGTGAACTTCAACTCTTTTGTTTTGTTTTTTAGTTATTGTTTTGTTTTACTTTTCATTCTTCTAAATGTCTATAACACATGTTCAATTTTTTCATTTTTTTGAAATTAATTAAGTCTTTAAGTTTCAAATTCAATGAATCAATACCAAAATTTCAATATGTTGTGCCTTAGGTATTCACTATTCTGTATTACAATGGCAACTGGTACCTCCTCAGGCTCAATCCAATCTCGTTTCAAAACAAACCCAACCTCTCCCCTTTGGAAATATGTAGAAATGGTTCAACAACTTCCAGGTGGTGGAGGATATGTTTGGATTTGTAGTCACTACCATGTTCAATATTCGAGCGCATAGTCGAGTAAAAGGGCACTTGTGCGGGATCCTGAAACAGGCATCAAAAATTGTCCAGGTGAAAACAACAATGGCATTCCAAAAATATAGTGTTGAAATATATTGTTGAGCAAGAAAAGGCAGACCAAAAAACAACCAATGGTAAAACAAGCCATCCTTTGAAGAAAGGATCTCGATCCATGAAACCCCCTACACCTTCTTATTTTCCACCTACAGAAAGCCATCCATTTATGGACATCCCTCAAGAGCAAACCATGCCCTCTTCAAATAAAGATCTAAGGGACCGTTGGAAGCTTCATTTCGATCGAGGCAAGAGAGATTGCTGATCAAGACATAGCAAGACGTGTCTATGCCAATGGATTGGCATTCAATGTTGTTTGTTCACCATATTGGCAAAAATGGTGAAATCTATTAACAGGCTCCAGCAAAAAGGCAAGGGTCTAGGCTGAGAAGGTGCGCTGCACCTTATTGGAGAAAGAGGATGAAACATGTAGCGCACTTTGAAGCCCATATGGGATTCATGGATCGAAACAAAGTATCATAATTTTTGATGGATGGAAAGATGCAAAAATTGCCCATTGATCAATGTTATTGTTGTGTCCCCTAAAGGGGCAATGTTTTTGAGAGCAGTGGATTGTGAAGGACAGGTGAAAGATGGTCCATTTATTGCACATCCTTTTCCAAGCTATTGAAGAAGTGGGCCATCAAAATGTTGTGCAAGTTGTAACCGACAATGCCAAAATTGTAGGAGCTCGGGTTATTGGTTGAGGAGAAGTATCCACACATTTTGGACACCTTGTGCTGCCACTCCCTCAATCTAATGCTACAAAAATTGGATCCAAAATTGAGTGGATCAAACAGGGTGAGGGCGAAGACATCCAAATGTTTGTCACCAACCACCATATGACACAAGGAATATTTTTTACAATTCTCAAAATTTGAGTTATTTGAAAGAGTAAGTTAATTCTCAATATTTTTTAAATTTTTTGAATTTTCTTTTAATAATTTTTAAATTTTGATTTTGTAAATTTAAATTATATTTTAATTTTAATTTTGATTTTCAAATAGGTTGTTGAGACCCGTTTTGCCTCCAACACAATTGTGTTGAGACGACTTATAAAGGTTCGTGAGGCACTATGTGCCATGGTAATCAGCCCTAATTGGGTTGTATGGAGGCAATCTAGCAATGAAAGGGAAAATAGGATCAAGCAAAGGATCCTAGATGATGGTTGGTGGGATTGTGTTGAGT
Source organism: Sequoia sempervirens (assembly GCA_007258455.2). Classification (NCBI taxonomy): domain Eukaryota; kingdom Viridiplantae; phylum Streptophyta; class Pinopsida; order Cupressales; family Cupressaceae; genus Sequoia; species Sequoia sempervirens. The sequence continues at coordinate 27,788 of VDFB02064958.1, read as the reverse complement.
ATCTCGTCAGTTTCACCGAGCCCATACTGAGCATGATCCGTTACACTGACTTGGATAGACCTTGTTTGGGCGAAGTATATGATGGTATTGACTCAATGATTGAGAAGATGAGATCCATCATCAATGCAAAAGAGGAAGATCCTGAAGAGAAATTCTTCAAAGAGCTACAAAAAATCATGGTTGATAGATGGAACAAAATGACCACTCCCTTGCATCTTCTCGCTTTTGCATTGAGTCCCAAATATTATAGTCCTGAGATACTTTTTGCTTCATCAAGAGTTGCTCCATATAGGGATGGTGAAGTGGCTCAAGGGTACAAGGCAGCAATTCGTAGAATCTTCACTAATCATGACCAACGTGATCGAGTGAGGGCTAAGTTCATGGCTTTTGCATGCTTTGGTAGTGTTGATCAGAATATGGATGCTCTTCGAGACAAGTGCAGGGTGGATGCTCATAGTTGGTGGTACTTCCATGGGCAAGAATACATGCACCTCCAACCTATTGCAATAAAAGTTTTATTCCAAGTAAGTTTTATATTTGTAATTTTAATTTTAATTAATAATTTTGTTTAGTTAAATTGGTCTTAATAGGTTGCTAGTTCATCCTCTTCTGAGAGGAATTGGAGCACATACTCCTTCATCCACTCAATAAAACGCAATAGGCTACATTCAAAAAAGATTGAGGACTTGGGTGTATGTGCATTCAAACTTGCGCCTCCTTACACACAAACATAGTTCCTACAAAGGAGGAGACACAAGGAGGTGGGATATTGAGCCAGAGTAGCTTGACTTGGATGCTTCCACAAGTCACTTAGCTGCACTTGATATTGATGATGACTATCAGCCTGAAGTAGCTACTGGGCATGAGAGTGGTAGTGTTAGTGCTAGTGGCAGTGCTTGTGCGAGTGCCACTAATGCTATTTGTGGTTCTACACAAAATGTAGCATCTAATGATGATGCTGCTTTTTTTGATGACCCATATGATTCAGATTGATCAATGATCAATAATTATTAATGGCTGATTGTAAACACTTGACATTTTTATGTTTGAACTTTAATTTATAATTCTATATCATGACATTTGACTTTTGAGTATAAAGTGGTGGTGTATTTTTGCTATGTTATTTGACTATTAATATGGTGGTGTATTCTGAACTTAATTACTGCTGCAAATATGTATATATTTCTGATTTTTATATGTTTTTGTATTACCGAACCCAAAACAAACCCAACCCCAAAAAAATTTCCCGAACCGGCGAACCGGGTTCTCGAACCCGAACCCAAACCCAAAACCAAACCGGTAACTTAGCTTCTAATGCTCCACAGTATTCTAGCCAGCCACAGTAAAGATATCACAAAGGGATGGAGGTGAGGAAGAGTAGAGAGAATAGGCGGGTAACCATCCCACGAATCAAGCCAAAAAAGAGCCTGTGATCCTGAATGACAAATAAATCCAAAAAATAGCCAAACGACCCCTTTCAAAGGATCAGAACCTCCCATAATCACCCCTAAGGTACTTATGGTTGAGAATACGAGCCCATAACTAATGTTGATTGGTACACCACTGCCAGTAAAGCTTAGTAGCAAGAACTTGTCCATTCAAAATAGCAGAGCGTAAACCAAGCCCACCCTCTTGCTTAGGTCTACACACAGATTCCCACTTAACCAGGCTCCACTTAGCAGACAACAAATTACCACTCCAAAGAAATTGACGCGAGAGAGCATCAAATTCTCGAAGGAAATACATAGGGGCCACTTGCACAAAGCATCTATAGATAGGAAGAGCCTAGATAACAGACTTGAGAAGTGTCACTCTCGCAGCAGTAGACAACCACCGATGGGTCCAATGAGTGACCTTCCACTGCAACTTATCAAGCAAAAGCTGCCAAGATGACCTGGGTTGACGACCAATAGCAAGGGGAATACCCAAATAAACAAAAGGGAGAGATCCTATCTAAAACTGCAAGATAGCCACAATTCGTTGTTGAATAGCTTGAGGAGTATTAAAGAAAAAAATAGAAGACTTCTGCTCATTGACCTTTTGACCCTAAGCTGCAAGGTAGATATCCAAAGTTTGCCGAAAAGAATCAGCCTCCCGAATATGGGCCAGCCCCATTAAAGAGGTATCATCCACAAATTGGAGATGAGAAAGTGTGGGCAAACCCAAACCCCACTGCCAACCATGAATCAATCCTTGAGAAACTCGAAATTTAAGAAACCAACCAAGCCCCTCAGCCATTAAAATAAATAGATAAGGATAAAACAGATCACCTTGACGAAGGCCCCTAGTGGCCCCAAACAGCTCTGAAGGTTGACCATTGACAATAACCGAAAATGAGGAAGAAGTCACACAACTCATGGTCCAACTCACCTAGTCCGAAGAAAAACCAAACGCCAATAGGATCTTTTGAAGAAAACTCCACTTAACTCTGTCATAAGCCTTGGTCATATCCAACTTAATGAACATAGCCCTATCCTTAGAGGTCGCCATAGAGTGAATGACCTCAGAGGCAACCACCACCCCATCCAAGATTTGACGACCCACCACAAAATCACCTTGCTCCTTAGAAATGACAACAGGAAGACAAGGTTTGAGCCTCTCTGCAATCAATTTGGTGATAATCTTATACACCACATTACAAAGTGCAATAGGTCTAAAGAATTCAAGCCTATCCGCACCTTCCTTTTTAGGGATAAGAACCAGAAAGGTAGCATTCAAGGCCCGAAGCATCTGCTTACTTTGGAGAGACTCCCACACAACCTCCAACAAATCCATATTGACAATATCCCAGAACTCCTAGAAAAATTCAACAGGAAAACCATCAGGGCTCGGAGCTTTCCCCTTATTCATACCAAACACCACTTCCTCCACTTCAGATAGAGCAATCGAACGAGTAAGAGATTCGTTTAGGGCATTAGTGATCAAAGAAGGAATGCAAGCAAGGACCATATTTTCCTCAACCTCAGCTTGAGGTGAATCCTCAATAAACAGGGCAGAGTAAAATTGACGAGCCACCCGAGATAGAGCCTGTTGCGAAGAAAGAAGACCCTCAGAATTAAGGAGAGAAGAGATATAACACTTATTCTGACAAGCTTGCACAAAATGATGGAAAAAAGCCGTATTCTTGTCACCCTCCTGAAGCCAATCAATCCTAGCCTTTTGTTTCCAAAAAATCTCCTCCTGAAGCTCCCACTCCACCAATTTCAAAGCTTGGGACTCAGCATATCCAAGAGCCTTTGAAAAACCCAAATCCCGGATTTGGCGAGTGATAATAGCCAAGTTCTCCTGCGCCTCCCCTTTCTTAGCCCGAAGATTGCCAAAACACGACCTATTCCATCGCTTAAGCTGATACTTGACATATTGCAACTTCTTAACAAAAGAATACATTGCTGTACCATACGCAGGGGCTCCATCCCGCCACCACTGTGCAACAAGATCATACAATGAAGACTCTCTAAGCCACATAAGCTGAAATTTGAAGGGAGGATTCTTTGGAGTTGGAAAAGAAGAAGTTGAAAACTTAATTGGCCAATGGTCTGAGCCACACCAGTCAAGAATCTCAGAGCAAGTGACCATACTGCCACTCATCCAATAACTAGAAACAAGAAATCTATCCAACCTTTTAGATATTGCCTCTAGCCCACTCCGTCGATTATTCCAAGTGAAAATCCCATTAGAGGGCTTAACATCAATAAGTGCAAGAGAATCCACATTTGCTCGAAAAAGATCAGGGGCAGGACCAAGCCTAGGCAACTTCCCTCTTTTCTCCTCCAAACACAACATAAAATTGAAATCACCTACCAAGATCCAAAGATGATAAGGTGCACAAGACCTCACATACCTGATATGGGCCCAAAGCTGAGATTTACCATGAATATCAATCAGAGCATAGACATTAGTGACCAAAATGGTCTCCCTAGACTCCAAAATAGAAGCCACCACAAAAATAGAAGATTGGCTTGAAATCCACCAAAGAGGGACAACCTTACGCAGATCCCAGAAAAGAACCAACCCTCTAGAGGTTCCCCTAGAACCAATACACTGACACTAACTAGAAAACCAAAGACTAGGAGCACACTGAAGCATGATGTCCACCTAAAGCTTGGTCGCCTGAATACAAAAGATATTTGGAGAATGAACCACAACCAAATCCTGAATAGCCTTTTGACAGGAGGGGCTATTCAACCCCCTTTCATTCCAAGAAAGAATAATCATGAGGAAGGTTGGGAAAAGTGGGCATCAATGGTCCTAACAGACCCAAATTCCACCAATAAATCTCTTGGAGATTTAATCTTGTCCGCATCCTTCTTACGAACAACTTTAGAGGTAAATTCAAAGTGACCCTTCTTGAGAGGGCGTTGATGCACCCTTAGAGCAACAGATGACCCCTGGCCTTTACTTGAAGTTAACACCTTCTTAGCTAAATCCGCTAACACAATATCATCCTGTATACCTGCTGAGGCAGTCGGAAGCCCAACATTCCTCTGCTCCATAGCCTGTGAAGTATCCTTAACAACAATTGCCTGCTCCAGCCCTGAAACAATGCCAGTGGTCCCCAACGAAATGTCACTAGGAACTCCCTCCTCCAGGGCCTGAGTATCCAAGATCTCGAAACGGTTGAATCCTGGATCACCCTGCCTATCCTGTCTATCCTTAAAGGCCCGCTTCTGACCTCGCCCTTTAACCCGTGACTTGATAGGAAAAAAGCCATCCTTATCAGGCCCCTCCTCAGCCATAGGAGCCTTCCCCATACTAGTCACACAGTCAACCATTAGAGCCTTACCTTTATCCCCTTTCTCTGCCGGAGGCCCAGAAGAAGAGACTCCAGCCGCCTTGGGTGCTCGTGGACATTGACGCTGAAGGTGACCATACTCATGACAAAACCGACACCGAAAAGGAAGGGAATCATAATCTAACTATTGAATCCACGAAGCAGAGCCAACACAAATTTCCAAAGAATTTGGCAGTGGATTACTTAAATCAATCTCTACACAAATACGAGCAAAAGAAAATACCTTTTTGTCCAAAGTATTCTGAGCGATGGTAGTTGGCTTCCCTAACAAAGCAGCAATTTTGTGCAAAATATCCTCCCTCCAAAACTCCAACGGCAGCCATGGCAGACGAACCCAGATAGGAACCCTTGACGGCAGCTCCTCAGCCGCATTAAATCCTCCTTGCTAGGGCTTCATAAACAAACCAACATGGTTATAAAAATATGGCCCTCCCTCGAACACCCGATTACGATCCAAAATGTAGGAAAAATCAACCATGAAATAACCATTCCTTGCCACCAAGATTTCATAATCCCCATCAACCTTCCAGGACCGACGAGTCCAGGACTCCAAAGTCGAGAAAGGGATTCGAATACCAAGAAACTTACAAATGAGAACATGTTGGCTCCAATAAGAAATGTCCTCTTGCACCAATTTAGGAGAAATAACTAAGATTGGACGATCTTGACTCCGTGGCAAACAGCCGTTTACCTTCTTAAGCTTAGAGCTCTCACCCACAAATGAGGAGTCCGCCATCCTTACATGCACATCCACAGTAATACCCGGAGACGGCTTTGCGCCAACAATCACCAAGCTCCTAAAAACCCCAGCCATTCCGGTTCACCCGAGATCCTCCACAACCTACAAAGAAAAAAACCCCACCAATCATCTCCTCACCAATCACCACACACCACTCCCAACTCTCCACACCCCACACACCACTCACACCCCACCAACCAGCAACAAAAACGAAGCAGCAAGGAAATGCCACGGAGGCCACACCTGCACGCCCAACCAACAGACCCAGCGCCCAAAGAGACAGGGATTACGATGCAGGAAACAGAGAAAACAGTGGCAAAATCCGTTGCAGCAAACAAGGAAGACAGAGATGCCCTAGCAAAATGACGACACCCTTAGGAAGCATTCGCAAGAAACTTCTCACAAATAGAAAAAGCGATCCATTAAAGCTTGGGTGATGCAATGAATTTTCTTTATTTTGGTTTGGGGTTAATCTTGGATCACAAGCTTGAGTTGTTTTAATGAGATGTGCTGGAGTATATATCATAATGACTGCACCACAAATGTGCCATGTGTAGGTTGGATTTAGTGGTTGTTTTGTTGTGAATCAAAACATCACTGTTTCTACATTGCCAAGCAGAACATTTCACTGTGAACACAGTCCATAGCAACAAACTAGTACAATCAGCATTCAGCACTCGACAGACCCAAAATTTCCAAAAACTCAGAACTCAGTAAATTTTCTGAACATTAAAAAATTAAAAATACATAAATTTGTAAAATATTCTCTAATAACATGCATATTTCTGACTTTAGAGAACATATTCCTAGTTCTTTAAATAGATAAAAATTAGAGTTCAATACACATCATAGATCAAAAAATGAGTTCAATACATATCAACTTAAAACATAATAACATTCATAATCTATAAATTCCTTCTATAACTAAAGCTCCTAAATGGTTGTATGAATGTCCTTGAACTGGATGGCAGTGGTGCAGTTTCTTGTTGACAATCAAAATGACCCTCAGGCATGTGATCATGATGTGAATGTGATGAAGCCCCCACTAACGCCTCATCACACATCACATTAGTTATATCACTAAACATGGGATCCACATCTTTAGCTGTAATGTTCTCTTTTGGGATATTCCTAAATTTAGGTCTGCAAAACAATACTCGTCACTAAAAACTGATATTAGTAATAATGAGTATCAACTTTACGGAATATTCAAATTAATACATGAAATATTATAATATTGAGAGCAATACACCATAGCTAAGGCATCATGATTTATAATAGTTAGATCTATAATTCATAGCATCAATAACATTTTGAAATCAAAATAATTTAATATTATTAATGGTTATTCTGAGACATATTCCTATAGCCAATCATATTAGGAATTCATTTGAAGTACTTGCAAACTGCAATCTCAAGGATGGTTGTCCTTGTATTGCGAGAGCATGGGTATATTCAAATCCTCACAATGACATGAAGTTAAATGATGCTGAATGTGTTGGTTAAGTAACTTGTGTTGGTTGAGATGGTCCTTAATGGACAAAAAAAAATTAAGCATAGGGATGAGGCCCCTATTTATAGCCTCACTAGGTAGGAGTGGCTAATCCCTAAACTAAACAATAAAAGAAATGTTTACTAAGAAACTTAGTAAACTTAAGGTAAACTAAAATTAAACATTAAACTTAATTCTCAGAAAACAACCTCCACTCCGCACCCATATAAATCTGCAACTCATCATGGATGATCTCTAATTTTTTCATTAGTGACCATACTCACCGTGCATGTGTTGAAGTGATCCATAACTTCCTTAACTACTATGAATGAAATGGAGAAGAAAAACTCCAGGTTCAATTAGTAGGCAGTAGCATGAAAATGTTGTTGGATCAATAGTGTACTAGATGGGTTGATATTTATTTTAATTTGATCTATACAAATGCTAGATTGCCTCTTTGGCCTTGTCCATGGCCTCATATAGATATTCGATGGGATTTTTAACGAAGAACTAAAAAGAAAAATTAGCAAATCATAACATTTTAAAAAAAAATTAAAAAAATAGATATTTTTTTAATGAAAACTTACCTTGATGATCTCCATGTACTTGGAAAATAAACCATCAAAAATGGTTTTCAAAACGTCTCCCCTTCGTCTTTTCTAGAGTAAAGATTCTCCATCCACCTAGCATTCACAAACATGTGCTTAAGAGGTGGACATCTGACTAGTGTGATGAAATTAGGGTGAACCATGTGAGTCTCAACCACAAGAGCTCTTTACCATTCATGTGTTCTCTTATGAGATTTAGAACCCCATGGGTGGTTGTAAAATTATTTTGTCACATTACTTGCCTCATCCACCACATTCTGCACTCATTCAAGTTTTCTTATATCCTCAAGGAGAAGGTCAATGTAGTGAACAGCACAAGGGCTCCAAAACAACATAGGGTGCCTCACCTCAAAAAGTCTACAATTGGCCGTGTTGATGTGAGTTTTGTGACCTACACCAAACAGCAGAATAAAGTGTCCAACGGCTACTCTATTCTCTCTTGATCAAAGTATTTTGTATGCTAAGATTGCGAGAGAGATCATACGTTCAACTCCAAGGTTCCTTCGATGCAATGGAGTACGCTCAGTTGGTTCGTTGTGATATGCTGTTTTCACGAGGGGACTTACACAATTGTTCACAAGTTCACGATGCAACAGACAACAGACTAATGATGAAAGGGGATTTTCACGTGATACGAATGATTTGGCAATGAGGTACGAGTTTCCTAATACTAATCAGAAATATACTGAATTGAATGGCTGCAGGGATTAGAAAATTTGAGTCCTATTTAAGAGTGGGACGTGGGATCAACTTCAGTAGGCTTCAACCAGACTTTGCTTTGCCTTGCGTTGGACAACTTCTACAAAGTTGGTGCAATCTTCAAAGGAATAGCGAGGAGTTTTCAAATCATAATTTAGCGTGATAACACCATCACAACGATGCATGCCAACACATGAATCATGATTGAAGTTAAGCTTAAAAGGTATTCCAGTCGACCACACAAGGAAAACTTACCATCAATAAGCTCGCTAGTGGTATGGATTAAACAAAGCTGCTTTGATCAAACACTACAATCCACAACTAACTACGTGCATGAAAATGGAAATTACTCTACTTTAAGTCCTACTTGAAGTAGAAGCACGAAGAAACCTCGCTAGCTACTCACAACACAAGATGGAACCATCATCAATGATAACTCTTTATATTGAGAGAGTGTTCACAACAATTTCTTACAAAACTTTCAAAGGAAAACTTTCCTTCTTCCTCAAACTATGCTAACAAATTAATGCTAAGCTATCTCACTATTAGTCTCTCTGCTCTATGATTCTATGATCTAATCTCTAATGAGGTACAAATGAGGGGGGATGCCCCTTTATATAGCTGGCCAATCTCAATGGATGGTCCAGATTGAATTACAATGGACGGCTCAGATTGAGCCACATCAGTCCTAGACTAGATTCTGCCCTAGTAACCGCTAGAAGGTGGAGTGGTGCAATTAATGAGCACAAAATGACAGATTCCTCCTTTGACCACTATGGGCAATTAATGCCCACTACCCTTCCAGAAGATTCTCATCTAGGATCCTATTCCCATTGTTCTTCTCTCTAACCGTGAAAGCAACAAACCAGGCCAGCACTGCATCAACCTCCTGCTCAGAAATGGCTGGAGTAAGATTAAGCTGATACTGAGGATGGCAATTGTTTGCTCCTGCCGGATACAAGATTTTCTCTAGGCCTCGATGGATTCCTGAGTGCTTTGAATAATGGCGGAGAAAGTGGAGATATTCTCAAAGTCAACTTGAGCAAATATTCTCATTTTAGAGAAGAATGGGTGCAATCTGCCCTTCAAACCATCCACTGTCACCTCCTCAGGAGTTAGCCGTTTTGTGAACAATGCCTTGAGCGTGTTGAAGATTCCCTCTTGAATGTTTCCCATGGCCTTCTTGATCTTGGCTGACTCTGTCCTTGCCATGTCAAAGAAACCTCGGCCGGTGAATGCTGTGGAATACCAACCGGGAAAATCATATCTATCTCTAGCCTGAATTACCCCTCCTTCAATTAAAGTTTGCACTGGCATATGCATTAGAGCAGCTAGGCGTGGAATAGTCTTGTCTTGAAAAATGTGAGTATCACTCCATGCCTGTTCAATGTTTTCCATACAGGAGAGGATGCTGGAAGCATGTTGGAAAGAGGAGACAAGATCCTCAGTGAATCTCTCAGCCTCAACATGAACACTGCCAATCCACTTGTCTCCCTCCTGAATTGCCCTCTTCATTTCCTCGAGCCTGTTGATTGACTCTCGTGGAAGCTCGGTTGGAAGATCTACTGTCGGGTTCTCCTGGGCACATGGATGTGCTAGATGCTGTACATAGCTAATTAATGCCTTATGCTCCCTTTTCAGCCTCTTGTATTTTTCTCCCTTTCGAAGCAGTCTATCCTTCAACGCCTGGAAGGAGTTTTCAGCTTCTTCAATCACTTGTGCTCCAGTAGGACGTCCCAGTTCCACTGTAATGATCGTGTAATTCTCAGGCATTGCTTCATCTCGATCACATTCTTCCCTTGAAACCGCAACATGAAGAGTGCGGGAACCAAACTCATCTATTTCAAACCTGGAGTATTTTCTGGCTCTTTTCCTCTTAGGCGACCTGCTTATTCTATTAAGGAGCTCTTCCATCTCTATTGTTGGGTCGATGTCATCCTCCTGATCTCTACGTATCGCACTCGTGAGCCAATTTGGAACAGCCTGTTGAGTATTGCAGATGATAAGTGGCTGCTCCTCTGTTGCTTCTACTTCACGAACTTCCTCTTCAACAACATTTGGTCGAGGCCCATCTGTCTCCATGTGCAGCCTGTCTTCCTCTAAACCTGGAGCTTCAGGCTTTGTAGTGTTTTCATCTTCAAAGGCTGCCTCAATCGCACGATCCAGGCGAGTGTCCATTTTTGTTTCCTCATCTTCATCCGGTTGGCTAGCACTCCTAAGAGCATTAGCACTCTGACTATTGGGCTCCCTAGGCAATTGCTGATTGACTTACTCCATTTCTTGTTCTTCATTCATTCTAACCCTCTGACTTGCAAATAATGAAACTTCTTGTACGTTGGAAGAGTGAGTCAACAGTTGTGTAGGTGATGCTTCCTCTGTCCTTCGAGGCTCTGGCTGAATTGGTTCCTCCACCTGTGGCTCTGCAGCTTGGGCGGCCTGTTTTCTCTTGTTGATGTTGGTGGCCTTTGATCGCCCATGAGGTTGTACGTGAGGGCAACTGATTTTCTCTTAAGCCTGTGAACATGTCTATCCACCCAGCTCCTTGTGAATCTTAAGACTGGTATAGACAATGTGTCTAAGTCTGTGATCTCTAGTTCCGCCCAATCAGGTGGTGGGACTGGCGTGCCTCTCACTGATTCATAATCGGGTTGTGTAACATTGATATCCTCATCCACTTGGTCCGGAACTTGGACAACCTGACATTCTCTGATCAATTTCAGAGGTAACCTAGAGAACATCCTCCTTCTGATCTCAACTTCATCTCCTGCATTCGCCCAAAAATCCTCAACATGAGCCTTATGTCGATATTCTTCACCCTGTACTATTTTGATCTTTCCGTGAGGATCAAAGTCTTGTCGGTTGGTGTGGAGAGTGAGGTGATAGAATTACAATTCCTCCTCTGCTTCCTTGGCTACTTGCAAAGATGGGCACTCCTCAAGTGAATTTCCCATAACGATAGGGAAGTGCAATCCTCTTTTCTTCTTTTTCCTTATGATCTTGTCGTAGGCAATGAGTTTCCTAGACACTTCAAGCATTACCATCCTGTCCGCGGGGTACCTTGACAATTTGAAGGCATATGAATGGAACCCCGATAACCTTATGTAAGTGAACTTCGGGAACTGGGTAAACCAATACCTGTACTCTTCAATCGACTTTTGTGCATTTTTGGATATTCTTTGTTGTATTCTCCGTTGAAGAGTCCTTGTGATGTGCATAGTGAAAGTATCGTTCACTCTCTTGAAGTTGGAGGTATTTGTTAGATGCAACTGCTTGCAAGCTTCATGGATTTTAAATTGATTGGGACCACATCCAATTGGCTCCTGGTATGTCAATCCTTTATACTTCGTCATCCGAGCCATCATATAGATGACATACGAACTCATATAAAATGTCCTCGTTCTCCTCAAACTTTTGAATTACTCATCTATATTGTCGCTGATCATTCTTGCCCAATCTATATACTCTTTTCCCTCCAACACTACGCTGATGTAGAAGAACATCCAAGGCTCAAAAGCGTACGCTTGTGGGCTGCCATTCACCAAGCTGAGCATCATAATTAAATCACAACACTCTTGTTTCAGCTCCTCTGAGATAATTTTCTTAGGCAACTTGGCGCTAGGAGGTTTTGGCTTCCTCATCCATGATGTATTAATTCTCTTTGCACACCTTTCGAAAGATGAGGCATACATTTTATCAGCCCTTTCTTTTGACTCGTACAACATTCTCTCCACAGCTGGAATCCCGAATGCCTCTCCAATAGCCTCGGGTATGAAGTTAGCCAACAACTTGCCGTCCAAAGAGACAATCGTTCGGTGGTCTGGCCTATAATAATTTGCACACTCCATTATTAACTCAAGACATCGAATTGCTGGTGGAAAACCAGCAGCTGCATACAATCCACTTCTTATGATGTTGTGCGATGTCTCTGATGGATGATGACCAGCCTGCCCGTATATTCTCCTTTTGAATGCCTTGAGGTTGAACAAACCAAGGTTGGTGCCAGTCAACCCTCCGAGGTTTGAGACAAACTTTGACTCAGGAAGAAAAGATTTCTTTAGTTGCTTGATGATTTCCTGCCTGGAGGCATTCTCTTTGCCCGCTTTTGTATTTCCAGCTTTGCCTGCAGCTTTGCTCGTCCCGGCAACATCTCCCCTTCGAACTTCAGCCATCTGCAAAATAAAATTCAAACTTAGAAAATAAAATTACCACGAGATGGCTGGAATATGAAGTTAGTTTTCGAAAATAAAAGTTCCTCAACACTAAACTACCAACTCCAAACCTTGAGAATTTGGACTCCGAAATTCAAACTCCAAGCTTCAACTACTTTCAGCAATATCACCCTCAGACTTAGAAAAATCTTCACTCAATTCACTCACTTTAGAATTTCTCTAGCACTTACTTCAGCCTCAGCACTTCTCACAATTTTACTTCAGCACTCTCACAATTTCACCTCTGCAACTTGTGAAGAAAAAATGAATAGCTTCAGAGTTTATATAATTGAGAGATGGCGCCCAATTTAGCAGTTGCATTTAATCCACTCCTCCACTACTTAGAAATTCTCCAATTTGGGAGGGATGACTGGCGAGTTGTCGCAAGAGTTATGCTCAATCGTCATAGAATCTTCTATTGCTGGAGATTCCCTTCTTGAAAAATTCGAAATTTCCCACCTTGAATGCATGTAGCATTCAGTTGACTCAAACATCTATGGGAAATTATTAAAATTATCTCCAATACTTAAAAGTATCTCCATTCTTGTCAAGGGCGTACTTTAGTTTGAATATGCCAGGTGTACTTCACCTTAGAATTTTTTTTATCTACCCTCAAACTTAGGCATATTTTATTTCCTTAGAAAAATTTCACTAGTCGCAATCTCCAACATTTTAAAATCACAAGGCAAAATTATTTTCCCCTCAAAACATTTTTCAAGACCCTCCAGACTTTAAAAAAAAAATTTCCCCTTTAGTAAATATTTCTCAACTTTAAAAATTCATGTGCCAACACGAAGGGGGACATTTAATTTTTTTTACCCTTGGAAATAATTTTATTAATGTTTGCCTTTACTTCACATTCTCCACTTGGGCGGACTTGAGGTGTCCTTTCATTTCTCACGCCTTGGAAGAAAATTTCATTTACTTGCTGAAGTTGGGCGCATTTAGCCCCTTCTGCTTCCATTTCCAATGACTTAGTTAAATCCCCTAACTCATCTCTAGGCTGGGCGCATATCAAGGGTGTAGCTTTTAATTTCCAGCACTTAGTCAAAAAGTTTCAAGCATTTCCTCTCCAAGGGCGCATCTCACATGGTGGGCTTTCATTTTGATTATCTTTGAACGTTTTTACCATGCCTTAGGAGGTTTTCTAATCTATCTTCATGTTGGGCGCATCTAGAGGGTCATACTTCCATTTTAAATGCCTTAAATAATTTTCCAACTTTGATATTACCCTCTTCAAGCCAGGCGCATTTGACATGGTGGACTTCAGGTTTCACTTCCTTAGAAAATTTCATCTCCACCTCCTTGACTTAGGCACATTTGGAGGGTCAAGCTTTCAATTTAGATGCCTTAGAAAATTTCTTAGCCTCTTCAACTTGCAAGGGCACATATGAGGGTGGCAACTTTCATTTTCCCATACTTAGAATATTTTACTATCCCTCCTCTTCAAGCTAGGTGCATTTCACCCCTTAGACTTTTAATTTCATTGCCTTAGAAGAATTTTCAAGTCTCACTCAAGCTTGGGCGCATTTACCATGGCCTACTTCAAGTTTCAACACTTAGCCAAATTTCCTTACCTCCTCTTCTCACTTGGGCGCATTTGGCATAGTGAGCTTCCAATTTTAAGCACTTAGTAGAATTTTCACCTCCTTGTGATGCTGGGCGCATATAAGGGGTCAAACTTTCAATTTGCTAGACTTAGTCAACTTTTCTCAATCCATCCTCCTCAAGGGCACATTTAGGGGGTTGGAGCTTTCATTTTGTCACTTAGAAAATTTTCAAAGTATTTCTCCAAGCTACTCAAGGCGCATTTGACCCTCTGTGGTTCCACTTTTAATGACTTAGTCAAATTTTCAAACTCTCCCAGGCTTGGGCGCATATGGAGGGTTATACTTCCATTTTAAATGCCTTAGATAAATTTTCAAACTCACCCATGTGGCTAAGGCGCATTCAAGGGGGTGAACTTTCATCCTCAAACACTTAGAAAATTTCTCCATCTCCCCTTTCAAGCTAGGCTCATTTAAGGGTAGCTACTTCAAGTTTTCTTGCCTTAGAAGAATTTTGAGTCATCATGCAATGTTGGGCGCATTTGGCATGGTATACTTCCAATTTCCCATACTTAGATGTTTTTTTTATAGCTTGCCATGTTAGGCGCATATGAGAGGGGCCACTTCAAGTTGAAGGCGCATCTGCTAGGCTAAGCTTTCAATTCTCTAAGATGGGCGAATTTCACAAGGTGAACTTCAAGTTTCAACGCCTTAGAAACATTTCTTGTCCCTTCTCAAAGTCAAGGTGCATATGAGGGGTCTTACTTCAAGTTTTCTTGCCTTAGAAAATTTTCAAGGCTAACTCTCCACTAGGGCGCATTTAGGGGTCCCTACTTCAAGTTTGCAACACTTAGAAAAAACTCCAAGCATTTCTCTCTTCCTTGGGCGCATTTAGCCTCTTGTACTTCCAATTTCAATGACTTAATCAAATTTCCATCAACTCTCCTTTACCTTGGGCGCTTTTGAGGTGGTCTGCTTCCAATTTCATATGCCTTAGAAAATTTCACTCACTCCTTGTCATGCTAGGCGCATTTAGGGTGTCATACTTTCATTTGTCAGCACTTAGAAAATTTCTAGGCATCTCTCCAAGCTAAGGCGCATTTGACAAGGCCTACCTCCACTTTCAAAGACTTAGTCAAAATTCCAAGCTCTCCACTTCAGGCTAGGGCGCATTTGATGCCTTGAGCTTCCATTTTCCATCACTTAGTGAAATTTCATCTGTCCTCCTCCTAGCTAAGGCGCATTTCACCCATGGAGCTTCCAATTTTCCAAACTTAAACAGATTTTGAGCTCTCCCTGGTCGCTAAGGTGGATTTGAGGAGGGCTACTTTTAATTTCGTCAGACTTGGATGATTTTCAAGCTTTTTGTTTGACTTAGGGTGGATTGTTCATGTTACCCTTAGCTTGCCCTAACCTGCTATTTTTAGAAAGTTTCGCAATCTTTGCATTTCAAGTTGATTTCGAGCTCTGGAAGGCTTGATTTTCATTTTGCCTTGATCCTCGTGACGTGGCTGAGCAGTTGGCACCTGATGTTTGCATGCACCTGCTATTTTTAGTGACTTGCTAAAAATAGTAAGTGCTCAAAATGAGCTCAAATTTTGTGTGTAGATTGCCTGAAGGATGTTGATCATGACTGGATGAAGCTTCTGTGTGACCCTCGTATTTCGCCCTACTTTTTAGGAAACCCTAATTCCTCTGCATGGACATGCTAAAAATAGTAAGTGCTTGATTTTCGAACCTCTGCAACTTTGTTTGATCTGAAATTCGCTCCATGGGGTCCTCGTCACTTGCTTGACTTGCTTACACTGGTGCCTCGCGCTGACTTGCTATTTATAGCCGTGCTTCCGAAGTGACTTACTATAAATAGTAAGTGCTCAGATTGCCTTCAAATTTTACTAGTGGACTCCTTAAAAGATACTGATCATGATGGGATACAACGGTTTTCAAAGATTCTGGCGTTTTACCCCTTATTTTGGGTCCTGAAGTTGGAAACCCTAATCTGACTTGCAGGTTGCTCAAAAGATCTCCGTTTGACCCCGTTTCTGTTGCATGTCGCTTTGTTCGTGATGCTGAAGTGCTAGGCAGCTGTCGGAGTGATCCTGCTAAAAATAGTAAGTGTCTGAAAAAGTGACCAATCAGCTGCCAGGGGAGTTTGCATGTCACACTACCCAAGAGATCTCAAAAAACCCAGAAAAACCTAGAAAAATGGTCAACATGTGAGCACTGGCTAAAAATAGCAAGTCCCTGAAAAGTGATCAACTCTGCTTGCATGTTACCTTGTTGCGTAGCTCTTGAAAAACCCATAAAGAATATTCAGACATGCGCTGAGAAATCCTACATGCAAACCCTAAAAATAGCCTTTGAAGCTTGAATCGTTGAAAGTCATCATCTCGTTTTGCATGTACATCACTGTGAATGTCTCGAAAAACCCACAAAGAATCTCCAGACATGCATCAAAAAGTCCAACATGCAAACCCTAAAAATGGCCCCTGAAGGCAGAACTGCTAAAAATAGTAAGTTGTCCGTTCACGCTTAAAATTTGCGAGTGATAAGTTCTAAGTGCAGTGCAGTTGTCAGAATTTGAAAATCCCAAGAAAATAGGCCCCAAATTGGCACTTACTAAAAACAGCAAGTTGTCAGAATTCAGTGAAAATCCAGTGGGAGCCTACTTGAAGCATCCTAACAGCAGTGCTAAGCTCAGAATTCGATTAACCAACTCAATTTGACCTCAAAGTAGCCTGAAGATTGTAAACCCTAATTCATCAGAAAGCTCTCCAGACACAACCAAAATTCAAATCTAGGTCAAATGGCAAGTACATCACGAGATAGAAAGAACCGACAGAGAGAGACAGACCCAAAACCAAAGCCAAAAGACCCGAATGGAGCAAAAATTTAGGGGGTCCCCATTTTGAATGGGGTGATGTGTGAAAAGGTCACAATAGGCCGCATATGCAGTTGCATTTTTGGTCACTACCTGAACCGACATAATCCACTTTCACCTCCATTACCACCTCATTCAACAAGTTGTACAAGATCTTGACATTTTTAATTTCATTGGAGGCATTAACTAATGTAAGATTCCACTACTATTCGAACACCAATCTCGGATAAAATATTTTATGATTTACACAAGTTTGACAATGCAGGCATTTTGTTAAACTATTTGCAGGCTTCTGAATTGAAGATATTTTCGGCTCTATTTTAATATTAGACAAATTCCCATAGTAACCATCAAATAGAATAATTTCCAGATTTCCAAATGAACATTCTAATTTTCTTACAACCTTATAATTAATTCAATTCCAGCTTATTCCCTTCAGTTCACCAACATTACAGTTTGCAGATTCAAAAATCAGTAGTACAGTTTAATATATATATGACTGATTATTTAAATTGGAAAGCACTATGATAAATTTTTGCTGACCTGTATAAAATTCCAATTCAAACTGCAAGCACAGGAAGGTACGGCGGCAATAGGAAATGATAGTAGCTGAAAGGCTATTCCATGACTCCTCACTTTGGCGGCACTAATAATGCATCGACCTGCCAATATCTGCATTTACAAGGCTGTGGCTTGGTATGAATGGGGACTTCAGCACCTATTAGTATACGACATGACCCCTTCCAAATTTATTTGCATTGTCTTATACTTGGACAGTGGCAGTTATTAATCACACACTACTCCCCTTCAGTAATAATGCGCATGAAATTAGCAGATTAATGTGAGCTTTAGAATTCGGGGAATCCTTAATATGTCGGTTCAAAGGCTTTTGGAAGAAATGAATTTTAATATTGAATGCTTACGTCTCCCTCATTGTTACTCACCTCTTTGACCAACCTTTGAATCACCTAATCTCCACGTCCTCCTTTGATCCTCAATGATATACGGCTCCCTCTTTTCTAAGCTTGCGATTATAAAGAGAAGTAAGCTGCCTGTGACTTATCTCCATCCAGATATTGAATTAGCTTCAATAATTAGAACAAATATTTATATTTATGCATTTTGCCCTTGTCATATTCCAACCATGACTACAATGTTTGAATTTCTTATATCTGAATATTTTTGGAAAACCGAATAATCCTGAAATCAAGCCATAACTCGGGAGATTGCCTTTGAAAGACTTACACAAATTTCATCAATGAACACTCTATGATTTCTGAAATAAATCCATCTGTAGATGGCATTGGGTTTTTGTCCAACCCACCAAAACTCAAGGGCTTCCGTCCTCGAGCTCCCTAAAAGCCAAACTCTCCAGAATACTTTTGATAATACTTTTCATGATGATTAATAATTCTTTTTCACCACTTCTGTACTTCACCACCTTTATTGCTTATTAAATATTTTTCATTTATAAAGTGACTTTTATTTAATATTTGAGCACAACATTTAATAAAGTCACTTTAACAATTAATTAATTAATTAAATATAAACGTCCAAAATATTATTTCAGGACCATTTAATATTTAATTATTTAAATTGGCTCTCTAGTGACTATTTGGAAATCGGGGACATTACAACTAACATCAAAAGCACTAATTGCCCTCCTAAAGCCACAAGGAAGTTGATTAGTGCAGTTCTTGCCATCTGTCCACTTGTCAAATATAATATAGCAACCCATCTTTTTCCAATTTATTTTTTGGTTAATCAACTAGAAGATTATTGTTTTTACTGCATCTTCCACTAATGTCCCACTCACCTTACAAGGATTTGGTGACTTGAACCCTTTCCTGCTAGTATCGATACAATGATCAATACTTACCAATAAAGTCTCCTAGCAACATTAAATGATATGTTATAATACCAAAAATTGGCACATGCCAATTTGACTTCATGATGCATTTCCTAATTCTACAAAATACCTTCCAACAAAGGTTGCACACCAAGAGTGTTATGAAGAACAAAAAATTGATCTATGGCTGCTTTGGAGTTTGATATCCGGTATCCCCATATCCATGGTCCAATACAAGATGAAGAGCCTAAATCTCCGTCACCCTATAGAACTCGTGAAAGTTGCCAATGCCTCCACTATCTTCTTCTGATCATTTGACAAAAGGAGAGTATTAAACTTTCATTGAACCTCCTCAAACACTGCATTATATATTGCAACATCTCGGCTATTGATCTGTGCAAGGTGATATTTGAGGTGATTTATGTGTCCTATCATATTCATCCCACTATAATTACATATTACTATTCTTGGCTTTGTAACTTCTGTGCCATGTTTCCAAGTAGGGTCCTTCTTTTGCTTGCAGATGCCATTTTGTTTTTGAAAAGTGAAATGAAACCCTAGCAAAATGGAAAAACAGAAAATTTTGAACAAAAACCCAAGCAGCTACAAGAAGCTTAACTGAAAATCAGAAATAAAACACAAAAAATGTAAACCCTAGCAACTAGAATTTAGAATGAAGGCAAAACACAAAAAAGTAAAACAGCGAAAGTGTTAATCCCTGTCAAGTATGGCTGATGAGTTTGCTAAACTTGATTGACGCTCACTCCAAATAACTTACAAACAAATGCTCAATGCTCAAATATGTCAAAAAGGTTAATACTTGAAAAGAATGGTGAGAAAAATGACGAATTTGACTGTTTTTTATTGGTGGAATGTCATTTTTTATGCCAGTCAAGTTTTTCTTGTGGACTTGCAAGTTATTGGCATGTGTTTTGGTTAGCTACTCACCAGGCCAGTACTGCTTGCAAGTACTCACCTGAGTTTTTGTTCTATGCATTAAAATATAAAGATCCAAATACAAAACTTTTTTTGATTCCACTATGTGATATGTGTTTTATTCCAAATATACTTAACAGGCCAATTAAAAAGTTACATTGATAGTACCAAAAGACTAACATAATATATAGAACCTACAACGTAGAAACAGGTATTAGTGACCTTATTCTAGTTCTACGCGAGGCATAATTTCTGAGTGTTAAGTATTTGTGGCTGTAATGTTTTTTTAGTTCTTAAATTTTATTATGTATTCCTTATGTCACATGCTAATTGAGCGCTTAATATTCAGTCTCTTGTAAGATAGATGAATATAATACTCTTCCTGGTTCAGGTGTGAAGGGGAAAGCTGATGAGCTTAGTGCAGAAGACGTGCCCATAACTCAAGAGTTGCCAAAAGCTCAGGATGTCACTGTTGATGGTAATGATCAAAGAATTGAGAAAGAGAATGATGATGATTCAGGGATGGACTACTCAAAACTCACTGGAAGGAAAAAGAAGGTATTTGAGCTGAGACTTAAAATGGTTAGGATTTTCATTTTGTATCCCTTTGTTTTGGTTTTGAGTCATTCCCAAGGCTGTAATGATTGTATCTGACAAGCAAAAATGGCTCTAATAACAAATTCTTATTTCCACTTCAAAGCTGTGTAATTTGTATATTTATTCTGTAGAATGATGCAAGAAAAGCCAATCAGAAGGACATAATTGCAGAAAAGAAGAGACAAGAGACTGTACATGAACCCCGTGGTGTATCAAAACAAAAGTGGATTGAGGAAAAGAAGAAAATTTTGGGAAAGCATTTAGATGCTAATGGTCTCGATATTACAAAAGCTCACATGCTAGATACTCAGGAGGCAGCTGAAGCAAAGTACAAGAAATGGGACAAGAAGCGTGCTCCATTTAGATGGGATGGTAATCATGTTTTAGGAAGATGATTCTTTTCCATTTATTCTTCAGTAGTCAAATATGTTCCAGTTTTATTTTGCCATCATCTGTATAGCTTTTTTAATTTTTATTGTTTTTTTTCATTTGAGCAAACATGTAAATGGTGTTTTGTTTTTCTTTACACATTTCAGCGTCCAACCAGAAGTCTCTATACAATGCTTACAAGAAGCACACCAAAAATATATCTAATGACATGGATGAATATGCGAAAATTAAAGAATATGCCAAACTGACTGTACATGCTGTCATGTTGAGTGTTGATTCTGCTGAGATGTCCCGGGAGAAATATGACAAATTGTTGGATAAGCATAATAGATTGCTTAATGAATACAATAAGTTGAAGGCAACTACTTCTCAGGAGGCCCTTCCACCTTCCACCTCCACACCAGAATTCTCAGCTCAGGATAGAGAGACATTGTCTCTCAGGATTAAAAGACTGAGAGAGGAATTGCAGATAGCTAGAGAAAATGAGGAAAAGGCTAAGGAGGAAGCAGGGAAAGTTGTGAAAGATATCATTGATGATATCTTGGGACATAGAATATTGTGCATACTCCATAAGCTGGACAATGTATGGAATGTTTACAAAAATATTCATGAAGCATATAAAAGACACTCTGAAGTTCAGGAAAGCTTTCAGAATGTATGGAGTAAGTGGAGTACAAGGGTAGAGGCTTTGAAGGAAATAATGGCAACTATGGAGAGTGATCCTGAGGCCCCAACAAACCTGCCACAGTTAATAAAGGCAATTGGATTGCTAGGGGAAATTTCTGCTTTTCAAAGTAAGCTAGATTTGCAGTTCAAAAGTAAGTTAAAAATGTTCAAGGACATGGAGAGTAATGGCATGCCTCGGATTCTAAATGAGGTAGGAGAATTGAAAGAATTTGCTGCATGGAAAGACGAGTTTGGGAGTATTGTCCCATCATTATCAGCTTTTATCTACAAAGGAGGGAAAGCAGAGTATGCTCAATTGAATAGTTCTCTTGATGAATTAATCAAGATGGAGATAAATTTGGATGTCTTTGTAAAGGAGGCCAGAACAATAATGGATGCAAGGTATAGTGCACACAATTCTAAGTTACATAAATTGTTTGAAGTTCAGTGGCCAAGTGAGGAGGAATACAACACATGGCTTGAAAAGTTTACAAATTAAGCCTTTGTTATAAAAATGTTTTAAAAGTTGTCTCCTCCAGAGTATAAAAGTTGCTGATGTGGAAGGTGTACATTGTCCTTTTCCTATTTTATGCTTTGTCTTGAAGTTTTGGAAGCATGTGAAGATAGAGCAAAAGGAATATTTGGTTCGTTGTACAACCATCTTCTTCGACAAGGTGCCTTTTGGAAGGCGGGAGTATCTTCTTAACAAATGATAGTAACTTTTGTCTCATATGGAATATTCTCCCACGGGTTGTTATAAATTTCCTTTTATGGAATGTATTTGAAATTGTCAAATGAAAATGTGACAAGTGTACTTGACTTGAAGCTTGTTGCTCCCTTGTTTTATAAAAGGGAATTCAAGGCCATTTGCATAGGATGATTGATCGCCCAAAGAATTTTGTAATTGAAAAGCACAGAGAATATAGTTTGAGTCTTGTCTTAGGTTATTGAGTCTGCATTTTCTGCATTTTATGTTATAACAATACTCGAATTTGAATACAAAGATGGCATAATTTTGAAGCCAATTGTCTCCTATTGTACTTTTTGCACAAATTATTAATGCAATTGATCAAGGATCCTTCACTTGATTTCCATTGTTGTTCCAGTGGATGTATGCTTTTGTAAATGTTCTTATTCAAAGAATTGGTTAAAATACTTTGATAGAAGTATAGGTTTGTGTATTTGTGTGCAAGGATTTGGTAAGAGTTGGTTCAGGATATTGAGTGCAATATTATAATGCAGTATTGTAAAAGCTTTGTAATGTTAGGATTGAAATGATGTTATGCGTCATGATTTGCATTGAATTTGACTCCATGCCCTAGGATCAAGACACCGATCTAGAATTTGTGTCCAAAGTTGCAAGTTTTAGGATCTTTCACACTTTAAAAGAACAAACATAAAGTTTCATTTCAGTTGAAGTTTAATTCATGGAAGTTTCATATAGTTCCATATTCTCTTACTTTAAAATGTTAAATGCTGTAAAGGATTAGCCAGATCTTTGAAGCTTTTTTTTGTCAAGCAAAATATAAGAGAATATATCTATTATTCACAATGGATGAGGTAAATTGGCACAAAGTATCTTAATTGCATTGTATGGGATCACCCTCCCAGGTTTTGCAGAGCCCAAAGTGTAGAGGGAAAGTTGTTGCAACTTTCACCTATTCGTTGGCCAATCCCTCCAGGCAACTGACCATTGGAAATGACAAATCCATAGTTTATCTATGAGATCAGCTTGGTTTAAAAAAAACACCAACAAATGGCAAAAGTAAGAGTGTTTAATTGTATATGTAAATATTTGAATTATGGTGTTTAGAGTGAATTTGAAGTTTATATAATGGTTGGAATGAATATGATGTTCAAGCCATTGATGTGTTTAAATGACTTGATTACCTTGTATTTTATCATCCTTCATTGATTCTAGATATTGTAAACTAAGTTTTTGTGTAAGGTTAAAATTTCTCATAAAATGTGGGTGTATGATCAGATTTGGTACATTCTATTGGAAAGAAAGAAATGAGGGAGTTCTTGGTATAAGTTGTACAACAAGGTAGTCTAATCTTGTATATATATTTTTACACATCCTTTGTGGTTATCAACAACCATCATGGCCTTATTGTCATATTTAAAGTTGAAGACCTCATCATAAGACATAGGGATTCTAGTCTCTCTAGACTTGCACTATTATTTTCATCTTGTCTAAATAATGAGACAAAACCTAGAGTTCTATAATTTTGAGGAGCACTTACTCTAGAAGTGGATAATTATAGTTTTATACTCATTTTAAAATTCACGATTCTTCATCTTGATACATGTTCCTCACTTTTAAGGAAGGCTTGTATTTTGTTACCTACATCATAAGAAAAAGAAGTTGTAAGATGACATAATTATAAATGTAAAACAAGTTATTTTCTATTTAAAATTAATTAAAGCATAGAAGAATCAAGACATGCCTAGGAATCAAGTCTTGCAATAACCAATGAGAATAGGATCCAACTAAACAAGTTTGATCACAAAAATTATGTCAATCTATTATAATCTGTTGGGTGAAAATTATGTAATCAACTTTTCGATAGATTACACAACTTGGACTTCAGCCACAGCTATGTGAGATGTGAATCTCTCCTCTCGGAAAGGGGAGGCGCCCTTCTTACTGCTAACAGAAGCGATAGTAAATCAAACAAATAATTACAAAATGTACACGAGACTCACGGAGTGGGGGGGGTGTGTTACATTCATCCTTCTCTCTTTTTTCAGAGAAGATGTTTACAATGCTTCACCGTTGGAAGTTCAGAATTCTTGATAACCTAAAACTAACAACTAGCAGTAATACCAATATCTCTATCTAAGTCAAAAGCGAAGCTGATAGAGAGATACAGTGATTAATAACAAAACAAATAAAATGCACAAAAAAGGAGAGAGGAAAAGCCCACACGAGAGCACAAAAGTCGTTCCGTAGCTTTATCAGTGTTCAAGATATATCTGTATGAATATGGCATTTTATTCGTTAGAAGCACAAAGTCTTCTTAAAAGAGGTAGCAGCAATTCTCGAGCAGGCATGAGCATTTACAAGCACAAAGTCTTGTAGATCATCAACAGGAAGAGTATCGATGACACGAAGCGATTACAAGCACAAAGTCTTAGCCTTAGATCAGCCACGACAAAGTATCAAGAGCTATATGAATAATTACAAGCACAAAGTCTTGTAGATCATTCAACCAAAACATGCAAGAGAATGAACGATTACAAGCACAAAGTCTTGCAGATCATTCAACCAAATGATAAACAGAAATACAAATGCAATCTAAATAATAAATGTAACACAAAGTTTACATAAACTACTTAGAGTCCTTCAGATTCTTCAAGCTAATCACTACCAAATAAGATCAACTCACAAAAGTATCGAATCCAACGCAAAGTTTGGCTTGCAATCCTTTTCTTTATTAATCAAATCTCATTCACAAAGCATGAACGCAAAGTTTCATAAATTTGCTTCAAAAAGGGCAGCACTTCGTTGCAAAACACTAAAGGATAAATTTACAATGAAAATCCCTCACATTATATAGAAAGAGGGATGAGCAAAGTGGAAATGATTGAGGAGATTAGGGAAGAGAGTTAGGTGGCGATTTTACGAGGAGATCTCACTAACACAGCCAAAGTCAAAGTGTAATTTGTTTGAAAATATTCACATCTTTGGACAGGTGATACAATTTAAAAGACGATTGAGAAAATGTCGAGAAATATTTAAGATGCATAAGGATGCATCAAAGATGCTCAACTTTCCAGGAGATCAAGATCTTCATGGTTCCTTTTGAAGTAGTCTTCATACTTCTTCTTGGTCTCCTGTATGAACGCATCATCTAGGCCAACTATGTAATCTACAAGGGTGTGAGCTCTTGTGATCGGCCTTCTGGCAAATGAATGGATTTTCTTGCACCCGCGAAGATGCATCTTGAGATTATCAAGTGTCAGCCGTTTACCGCAAATGATATGTATTGGGGCTTTGGGAAAAACTGTCATCCTCAACTTGTTACATAACGGCTTCTTTGTAGATCTGGGATAGTTCACTGGATCAAAAGATGTCACCTTTAGGATCACTTGATGAAATCTGGAGAGAAACTGCAAGGATGGTGAATCAATAGACGTTAGTAGAAAAAGTAGCATTAGGAAGCGTGAAGTGAGAAACGATGTTGAGCAAGCGTGAAACGAGCAACTAGGCACGGAAAACGATGCGGGAGCGAAGAAATGGGGTTCGGAATGGAAATAGAGCAATTTTGAAGAGACTAGGTTAAAAACTGCCAAAAGTGTAAAGGTGTTAAATTGAACCATTGCACAAAAATGACTAAGTCTGGAAAAGTGCAAAGGTGCTAAAATTGACATCATTGCAAAAATGACAAGAACTGCGGAAAAAGAGATGCAAAGGTGCTAAAATTCTGACACCATTGCACAAAAACTAGTCTGGAAAAAAATTAGCCAGAATTTTTGCTTTTGTGACATCTTACGACTTGGAGAATTCGCTTCTGAGAATTCGGCCTTTAGCGCCCTAGCACCTCAGCAACAAGCTAAAAATTTGGATGGCACTTTTTGCTATTTGCCATCTTTCACAATTTAACTAAGTCTGAAAAAAAAAGTGTAATAGCGCACTTTTTCAGCGCTATTACATTTTAGAAAAAGTTCACTTTCATGCAGGGGCGCTAAATTTTAGCGCCCCTGCACTTTTTGTACTTAGCCAAATTTTGGCTTGAGAGCAGGAGCACACTTTTTCAGTGCCACTGCATTTTTTGCAATTTGCTAAGTACGAACAGTGAAACTTCGCAAAGGGGCTCGTTTCGAAGGTCTTCGCGAGGCGAACATAGGGGGATGCTTGAATTGACTATTCGAGGCTTTGAAACACATTTTGAGGTAGCTTGAAAAGCACTTCGTTATGCGTACTTGAACTTCACGAATCCTAGGAAATAGACAAGTTTCGTAGGGGGGT
Source organism: Sequoia sempervirens (assembly GCA_007258455.2). Taxonomy (NCBI): domain Eukaryota; kingdom Viridiplantae; phylum Streptophyta; class Pinopsida; order Cupressales; family Cupressaceae; genus Sequoia; species Sequoia sempervirens. The sequence continues at coordinate 1,409 of VDFB02064958.1, read as the reverse complement.
TATCTGTGGAACGAGTGCTGCTAGATTCCGTGATAACATAATCAAAATTTTCTTTTAACATTTTTATATCATATAAACAAGTCATGTGTCCATGTGTGAATTTATTTACTTTGGTGTCATAAGAAATAAGAGAGGTATTAGGATTATGGTTGATTTGACACCTAAAGAAAATGTTGGTATGCAAATGATTAATATATCTGTAAATCAAAAATTACATTCACAATCAAATGTTTATAGTCTTGATGGAGATGCTTCTAGTCCTTAATTCTATTTGTTAAATTATTCTCATTATTTTTTAATTATGTTTATTCTCAAATGATCAAGTGATGACAAATAATAAGATTAATTTTTTCTCAAATACTTAAAATGATTATTTGTGCACTTCATTAGAGTTTCTAAATCATATTAATTTTTTTAAACATTGTGTATGCATGGAATTATTTTTGAATATGAAGATGATGGAATATTGCTTGAAATGTGATAATTGTGGTAAATGTTTTCCATAACATTCTTGAAATTGTTTGTGATACATTTGTGGGTTTATCCATGATAGGTGTTCGTTGTGCAATGTCACCAATGAGGATAAATGGATACACCACCAAAGCATTGGTGGTGTTGGTGGGGAAATTATGAGGGGTTTGGTCATGAAGGAGAATTGCGAGGGTGTCCACGTTAGAGTTAAGTGGGACACCTAACACCTGTTTTGGTTGTGGGAAGGGTGGCTAGTAGTTTTATGTTGACGTGAATTTCCTTCCTCTCTCAGCCCAACGCCTCCTCAAGAGCATTTTTATTAGCCAACCTGAGGCCGCCACAAAGCAATTGCATCAAAACTTCTCACAATTTGCAAATCTCTCTATTGTATTCATCCATCACTTCCCTGTAAAACAACACACAAGGAAAATTAGAACAATCAAGTACATAGACATGCATAAGAACAACGATTCAAGTGACAACACACAGTTTTCTACGTGAAATCAGAAACGACTCTTGCAAAACAGGCCACACGATATTATAATAATAATCTTTCTAGTCCAGTTTTGCATCTATGAAAGTCCCTACTTTGCTGCCATAGCCAAAATGATTCCTTCCTCCTTCAATTTTGTACACTTCCTTTTCTTCTATAGGAAGCTCGAAGAAGGCCTTGCCCATAGCTTGTATGTGAGCAATAAGAGACTATGAAATTCCATGATTAGCAATCTGGAAAAAAATCCACTTCTCTGCAGCGCTTGTAATTTTTGCTACGATGTTTTTGTTGAGAGGTTGGGCGGTCAAGCCGTGCAAGTCAATGACTGGAATCTGGATATAATGTGTATGAGGAGAATTTTTGAAGAGCTACAGGCTTGGCCTAACATATTATAATTGAACATTTTGGATTCCCCTCTTTGGTAAGCTCTGTGCTCTGGTTATGG